>VWZE01005337.1:794876-826652 GCA_013396675.1 Eubucco bourcierii
AAAGGTTAAAATTTAATTTTCTGTGGCAAAGAAGTTTTGGAATTGAAACATAGAAGCAGAGAAATTGTTACTTGTTCTGTTCTGCCTATTATATGTTGGCCAGAGCCAAAGTAAAGTAAGTCTAAAGCAGCCCATACATCAACATTATTATTCTTAATCTGGGCCCAGCTTCTACATTCCAGTCAGTGCTCATAGTATTTCATCAATTTTACCTAGAAAGTAGTTTTTTTTTTGTTTCTTGCTGAAATACTCCAATTTGCCTAATCAAATAATTTCATAGAATTATTTGAGTTGAAAGAGAATGTAGAGATCATCTAGTTCCAACTCCTCCCTTGCCATACACAGGGACACCTCCACTAGGCCAGGTTGTTCAAGGCCCCATCTAATCTGGCTCTGAACATTTTCAGGTTGGAGCCTCCACGGGTTCTCTGGGCACTGATGTTCCAGTGCCTCATCACCCTTTGGTGAAGAATTTCTACCTAATGTCTAATCTAAATCTATTTTTTTCCAGTTGGTAGCCATTACCCCTCACCCTGTCACTACATGCCTTTGTAAAAAGTAAGTCCCTTAAGGAACTTCCAGCTACCCTGTAGCCCCCCCTTCAAACACTGGAAGGTTGCTATAAAGGTCTACCCAGAGCCTCCTCCAGGCTGAACAACCCCAACTCTCTCAGCCTGTCTTCATGGGAGAGGTGCTCTAGTCCTCTGATCCAGTGTGTGACCCTCCTCTGGACTTGTTCTAACAGTTTCATGTCCTTGTACTGGGGACTCCAGAGCTGGATGCAATACTCTGGGTGGGGTCACGCAAGAGCAGACAATCAGCTGTACATGTTGTACAAAACCTGCTGTACATGTTGCTTTTGATGCATCAAGGATACAGCTGGTTTTCTGGGCTGCCAGCTCCCATTGCCAGCTTCTCATCAACCAGCAGCCCTAAGTCCTCCTCCTCAGGACTGCTCTCTATACATTTGTAGGAGATCTAAAATCTCAGAGTTTGGGAGAAGCTTTGCTGGGGGGTGGAATAAGAAGTCACTTCTGAGGGTGAGGGAAAAGAAATCAAAGAATCAGTCACACCATTCAATAGAAAACGTTCACACATGTAAGTCAGAATAAGAAAGAAGATAAGACGTTTGCATTACCTGGGGGAACAGTTAGCAATCTGATGTTTTCCTCTCCACATCAATGCAGGGGGAAGAAAGGACACTGCCCTTTATTAGGAAGCATATTCCACATTTTTCTACAACTACAAAGGGACTGCACTAAGGCCGATAAAAGATAGTTGAAAGGGTATACTGCCACAATTTTGAATTACAGAGCTCCTGGAGTGCTGTGTGCAGTTCTGGAGTCCCCAGCACAGGAAGGACATGGAACTGTTGGAGCTGGTCCAGAGGAGGGCCACAAAGATGATCAGAGGGCTGCAGCAGCTCTGCTATGAGGACAGGCTGAGAGAGTGGAGGTTCTTCAGTCTGGAGAAGAGAAGATTTTGAGGAGACCTTCCAATATCTGAAGGGGGCCTACAGGAAGGTTGAGGAAGGACTATTTAAAGTCTTGTGATGACAAGACAAGGGGCAATGGGTTTAAATCGGCAGAGGGGAGATTTAGACTGGATGTTAGGAGTCTAACCAACTTTCCAGTGAGGGTGGTGAGGCACTGGCACAGGTTGCCCAGGGAGGTTGTGGCTGCTCCCTCCCTGGAGGGGTTCAAGGCCAGGTTGGACGAGGTCTTGAGTAACCTGTACTAGTGGGAGGTGTCCCTGCCTATGGCAGGGGGTTGGAACTAGATGATCCTCAAGGTCTCTTCAAACCTTACCATTCTATGATTCTATAATTCTTGCTGTTAAGGTAAAAAATTAAGATCCAGGTACCAAACTAGCGTAAAACAGTGCACTGCCTGGCCCCTGGATTAGTTTCCATCTGTACTGCAGGTAGGAAAAATTAAATCCAAATTTCATTTTGTTCTGATGAGATACAATCTCAATTAATAAAACTGAAAAATTTTAATTGAAGAAATAAAATAAGGGTCTAGTAAAAAAGTCACTCATTAATGAGGGAAACCTCACAGAGTCTGGTTCAGTACCATTCCCAGAAGTTTCCAAAGTCTTCACTAAATCAAGAACTTGACAAGAAAACAAATGTTTGGATAATTTTTTTCTTGACAAAAGCTGCATATACTAGTAGGACATCATTATACTTCTAGAAACTATGTACAAAATAGTGTTAGATTAATTAACTCAGTGATCTGCATCTTAACAATCAGAACTGACTTAATATACCAAAGAAAGTCTAAAAAGAAGTTATAGTATTAAGGTATCACCTTCACCAGAAGAAAGCAAAATGTTCTTTCTCCCAGATGTAGCAGCATCCTACACATTACCTTACCTTCTTTGCTTAGCAGTTACACATAAAGTCTCTTTGTTTTAGATGTTTATTATTAGCAGTTTTGGGATAGCATTCAACAGCTGGCAACTTCAATTTTAAGTCATCTTCAAAAATAATTTTACAAACTTTCTGCACACTCAGTTTTCTTTGGACATATAGTACTAGAACGCATTCACAGAATGGCTTCTGTCCTGCCTGTTTTTATTGCTCCTTCTTTTATTTGCATTTGATTTTTTTATTTTTTTTTAATTCATAGAATTAATTCAGTACTGTTATGGAATCATACAATAAAGTGTATTTGATGAGAAGCCACAAACACCAAATTCTTACTGCAGCACTCAAGAATATCCCTGCCCTCACCCCAGCCCTCTCAACAAAGGTCAGTTGAACGTAGACTCGTTTCTGAATGGTTTCATTCACAAACCCAGTAAGTTCACAGTCATGCAGCAAATCTATCAAATCAAGAAAATAAAATTACACATTTGCATCTTCAAACACCTTTTGTAAGATGCAAGAATCCGCAGAAGTACCTCTATTTTACGGCAGAGGGGTCTTTCATATTCCTTTCCATTATCCAACATATCAGTTTGTAGTTTAACCCACATTATTACACAGAACTCGGTTCAAAGGCAAGAAACTGACTAACACCGATACTCTACCATCTTTGGAAGACTCTGCTGATCTTGCCACAGCAATCATCTTTGTGGATGGAGTTTGATCATGGCAAACTTGATGCAAGAAGTTTATGGATTTTCCTATGAGAAGGACCTGAACAAAAAGATTTAAAAAAAAAAAAAATTAGTAGGGATTTACATAAAAGAAAATAGCAAACAAAAGACACTCACAACCACCAACACTGTGTCATATTTCTAAGCTTTTAGCTTTGTAATCCCAGCACAGGAAATTATGAACAGTCCTACAGTTTTCCTCAGCAAATTCTTAAAACTATTATTTTTAATGAAGTTTTGCCTCTGTTTTCTTACTAGAAATCTAAACAGCAGCATGGGGCAAATAAATCAACTTTTGACTTCATACCTTTTTTGATTGCTCCATTGTAATAAATGAGGGGATCATTGATTTCCTCAAAGTATATTTGTCATGCCACAATCGATCAGTTTTAACTGTAGGATCTGAAGCTACAAAAAACTGTGGATTGAAATAAATATTAAAACCAAAACATGTGGGTTGTAACACCTACCATTCAGAAAAATGTAATAATATTCTGAGTTGTTGTTTTAACTTAAAAAGAAAAAAAAACCACATACATATATAGTTAACATGCAGAACTGTCCTAGCAATTGATATGTAAATTCTGAAGAAAAAAGTTACAGAACAGTCCACATCATTTAATCTCCTCTGTACATTATGGAACCTTTACCTCAGGGTAAGTGTACTATCCATAAAACATCCATTGTGAAATACAGAAGCATAAAGCTTTTCCAGCAATTATTTATACAGTTAGGGCAGGAGATAAAGTTCAGAATGTAACTATTACTTGCTTTTATTTTACTGGTTCCATTTTACTCATGCCCCTTTGGAGTGCCTCCTATTTTAACAGATACAGAATTGTAAGAAAAAAACAAATCAACAAACAAACAATCCCCCAATAAATCATGCAACTGAACCAATGACTAAATGCCAGTGTCTCTCAACTCCACACAACATTGCAATTTCGTTCATGAGAAACTAAAACTACACCATAAGTTTTGTTAAAACTCGTTCTTCTTCAGTCAAAAACTCATCCCCTCATCTTCTCACACAAGACAGCCATTTTTTGGACAAGAACTTTTTTCACTGCCTCCAAATAAATTCTGTTTGTACAATAACTGTGTCTATGGTATGGTATGAACATTTTAACTTTTAGTATACCACATCCAACAGTGAATTACAGTATCAAGGAATGCACATGTAATTTTTTCTAAAGGGCTGAAAGCTAACGAATGATATAAACCCCCCAAAACACAACATATCTGAGGAGTAGCTGAGGAAAAAAGTGAAGTCTGTTTTACACTTCAGAGACATTCCACACAAGTCCACTAACACTGACCTTAAAGATCAGCTGTGGGTGATACTTGCGCTCATTTTAATTTTGACACAGATAGTATCAGAAATCAGGCAGTGCATTTCAGTCTCAAGTAGAGTTACCCAGATATGTCTCTGAAGTCCTCAAATAATTAAAAAAAAAATCCTTTGGCTCCTTGAAACCAAAAGCATAAAACGTAACTGCCACTTTAGTAAGACTGTACTGGGCTTAAACTGGCAGAGGGGAGATTTAGACTGGATGTTAGGAGGAAGTTCTTTACAGTAAGGGTGGTGAGGCACTGGAACAGGTTGCCCAGGGAGGTTGTGGATGCTCCCTCCCTGGAGGTGTTCAAGGCCAGATTGGATGAGGCCTTGAGTGACCTGTACTAGTGGGAGGTGTCCCTGTCTATGGCAGGGGGTTGGAACTAGATGATCCTTGAGGTCCCTTCCAACCTTACCATTCTATGATTCTATACTGATTTGAGACAAGGAAAAGATTTGGGAGAGTTTAAAAAGCATAAAAACATTTCTAAGAAAAAGGACAGTTACTAGAACTTGCTGTTAGAGAAGTTAGAACAGTAACTCTGTAAAGTTTCTAAAAGAACTCTGGAACCATACATCTCTTCTACCCAGTTAGACAATCAAAGCAATTTATGAAACTGAGAATAACAATATGTAGTCTGAGTACAATAATCTGAACCTTATTCCAAATACAAGGCTTGTATTCTAAACAGTTACAAAGAACTCTTCATCTTCACAAGCAAGAAAAGACAGAGATGACTTCCATCTCTCTTCAGAAACAAGCAGTTATTGTTAGTTCACCATCCTGCCTCTACTTAACAGACCCAGGGTATGAGTCACTGAAGACAACATACTGCAACACTGCAACCTCCACACATCACACTGAGTCCGTAAAGAGTCCCAGTTCCTGTTGTTACTGTATATATTACTTACTGATAGTTTGTACATTTCCATCACACTCTGCTTCTCAAATTCTTCTCTGAGCTTCCCACAGATCATGTTCCCACAAAACAAATGAACAGAAATAAAATGTTTATTCTATCACACACATTACCTCATGGTACGTGTCCTCCAGTTCTCCATCATAAATCCAGCGATACAGGAAATTCAGTACAGGATGGGACACTAGGCCAAGAATGTGCTGAACCAGAGATCTCATGTAGGGGTCTCCTGTTTTAGTATAGGCATGAACTGCTGAGGCTAGCTCACCACCTTTTCTCCCTGCAAGATTCCCATAGGGAAGAGCAACAGAAACTTGTAAAAGGAAAACACACATCTTAATTCAGCAGGCATTAAATTTTAGTTCATCTCAACTCTCTCAGAGCTTGCTGAATAGCAATTCTAAAATGCAGCAAAAGTACACATTCTAACGTTAACAGGGTTTACACAATCTCATCTTTTCTACCTCTTGGTTATAGTTCCCTCAATTGCTCCTTTAGGTAGTATCTTCTGTCCTCTTGCAATTGAAGTGATTGCCCCCCCCAAAAAAAAAAAAAAAAATTCCAAAAAAGCAGAACCAGTAAATGTTTTGCTGTTATGCTACATGGCTTCAAGGTTCCTTGCAACACAGGTTGTAGCATTCAAAATTTTAAAGAATGTCTTAAAAGCAAAGCACATTATTTTTTTTTTTTTTCAAAATCATTACCAATCCCAATAGTCAAGGTAAAACAAATGTTGCAAGCTTTTTTGGTGAAGATGCTCTTCCCAGAGGAGCACAATCTCCATTTATTTTCAAAGACAGCAAAACTGAAGTACCCTCAGGGGGAAGCATAGCCTAAGTTACTGGCCAAAGTTTCAGTCTATATCAACACCACTCCTAGGTATTTTCTTGTGGATTGCCAACACAGTCATTTGCAGATTTGTAAAGTTTTGCAGTTTCACATGAATTTGCAGACAAGTTACAAATGACTCCTATGTGCCATCATACAGAGGAATAGTATAATCCTGGCACGTAGTGAAGAGACTAAGCCAACCATTCCACAATTTATTAGTGGAGTTTTTAACACAGTAACGTTCTCTGAAAAATTACTAGAATTGGATAATTGAAAGCAGCATGAAAAGTGCATGCTTGAAACTGAAGAATTTAATAAGTAGATTCCAGATTTAAAAAAGCAAAAAACTCTAAGTGTATCAAAAGAGTACTACAATTCAACAGATTTGCTTAATCTAAAAGAGAGAGAATTCTCTGGATTGGCGACTTATTTTTCTGAAAAATAAAAAAAAACCAAACAGCAATATTACTGAATCCAGTCTCGGCATGAACCACTCAAAATTACATAATTAAAAAAAAAAAAAAAAGAAATTAATGTTAAACAGACCTTGACAGTGATCAACAAGTGCTGCAAGGGTCTTTAACCTTATTTTAGGATCATACGTCCACACTAGAAGACGGCGAAGCGTTAAACTGCTCTCAAGTCCTAGATTCACACCCTGATCATCTTCCAACTGCAACTGATCAAAGCAAAAACAGAAAGACATATCAAGGAATAAAACTCAAAACTGAAGAAGTGGAGATGTTTCATAGTTTTAGTTCTGAAGTTAACTTTTTACTAATACACTTGAAATATCCAGCACTGTATCTTCTCTCATGAAATCACTAGGCCAAAACCCAAGAGCCACGCAAGCAGAAACAGAGAATCGAGTTCAGGTTAAAGGACAGAGACAAGCAGAAGTGTATGGGGTAGACACAGCACAAAGACCAAGAAAATTAAAGAAATCCAAGGTGGCAGTCACAGAAGGAGAAAAAAGCAAAGCAAAAGAGAGCAGAAATATTGAAAGACAGCAAATACTAACCAAAGAGATAGTCAGAAAAGAGCAAAGAAAAACATCTAAAGGAAAGGAAGGTGGTAGGAGGTAAAATTTTTATTACTGCACATTCAACTTATTTTAGTTCAACATGGGACAGATTCTGTCCAATCCTTTCTTCAGAAGGCATCATAACTTACTTATACAGTGAGATTAAGGAGTTGTACCATTGAAAAAACATTAAAAGTTGTGATAAGAAAAAATTTGTCACAATGTGATTACCATGAATCTTTCAAAATCATGGAAAATGAAAACCAAATACTTGCATCTTAGATGCAAATGTCTATCTTGTACAAGTAGAGTTGTAGTAAGCAGGACAGTAATACAACTTAAGAATACAAAAGGAAATTCTTAGGGCAGCCTAAGGATATAAACTCTTGGAAAACATGCTCCGATTGCTCTATGTGACAAGTCCCACTCTGTGCTTCTGCATCACAGAGTGGTGGGGGTTGGAAGGAACCTCTGGAGATCATCCAGTCCAGCCCCACTCCTAAAGCAGGGCACCCACAGCAGCTTGCCCAGCAGCACAGTGCCCAGGGGGGTGTTTAGCCTGGAGGAGAGGCTCAGAGGTGACCTCATTGATGTCTACAACTACCTGAAAGGAGGTTGTAGCCAGGTGAGGGTTGGTCTCTTCTCTCAGGCAAACAGCAACAGAATGAGGGGACAGAGTCTCAAGTTGTGGCAGGGGAGGTCTAGACTGGATATTAGGAGGAAGTTCTTCACAGAGAGAGTGATTGGCGTTGGAATGGGCTGCCCAGGGAGGTGGTG
This sequence comes from Eubucco bourcierii, assembly GCA_013396675.1. Classification (NCBI taxonomy): domain Eukaryota; kingdom Metazoa; phylum Chordata; class Aves; order Piciformes; family Ramphastidae; genus Eubucco; species Eubucco bourcierii. The sequence continues at coordinate 802,870 of VWZE01005337.1, forward strand.
GAGTTGCTGTCCCTGGAGGTGTTCAAGAAAAGCCTGGTTGAGGCACTTAGTGCCATGGTCTAGTTGATTGGCTAGGGCTGGGTGATAGGTTGGACTGGATGAGCTTGAAGGTCTCTTCCAACCTGGTTGATTCTATGGTTCCATGAAAATCTAAACACAACATGCCTCTGGGATCCCCTTCAGTCAGATAGGGAGGACCATCCCCAGAAACTCTAATCTGCTAGTGCAGGAAACCTTTACATTACAGGCAACATACGGACTGTTCCCTACCAGAATGCATTTAATCAATGTGCTCAATATACTCATGAACAATGGAGATGAATCTGGTAAGCAACATTAAGAGCAGTGAGAAAAATATGAGTCCAACTACAGGCTTAAAAAAAAAAAAAAGGCTGAAGTGCTTAATGACTTCTGTGCCTTGTTGGTTTTGTTATGATTTGCTGTTGGGAATACCAGACGTCACGTGAAATCACAGGGAAAGTCTGTAACAAGAAGACTTATCCCAAGTGGAGAAGGATTCCGTTACCAACAAAATAGGTGCAGCAAAGTCTATGAGACCTGATGGGATGCACTGACTAGTGCTGAGGGAACTGGTGCTACTTCATGGCTTGATTATGTTTGCCATATCACGACAATCAGAGGATGCTCCTGACAACTGGGTAAAAGCAAATGTTGCTCCTTCAGGAACTACATATCACAGAGACTCATCTCATTCCCTGGGATGGTGACAGAGCAACAAATCCTGGAAACCATTTCTGACAAAAAGGTTTTCTCAGGAAGAAGAGCTCAGGGAAATGAGGAGGAAGGGGGGACATTTTTGGTGATGAAGTCTGTCTTCCCAAGCAAGTGTTAGGTGTGCTGAGGTTCTGCTTGCCAGAAAGTCTCTGGGCATCTGCCTGCTTATGGGAAGCAGTGAATGAACTCCTTACTTTGCTTTGCTTGCACACACAGCTTTTGATTTCCCTATTTAGTTGTCGCTGACTTGATTGACTTCTCTTTTTGCCTTCCTTCTATTTTTTTCTCCATTCCTTGAGACAGGGGTGAGGAAGAGGTTGGGTGGGTGTTTGGCTGCTGTTCAGGGTCAATTCACCACAAAGGCAAATGCAGTCTGAAAGTAAGTGATGTCAGAACTTTTCTTTCATTTCCCCCTTGCATGCTTCTCCTCCCAGACCCATCTCTTTTAAAAAGACTTAATGGAACAGTAAAAAGTTTCACTTCCAAAGAAATAATAAATATTTTCATGGTTGAGAAGTTTTAGAAGTTAGAATAAATCAAAGGTCCAGCAAATCAAGAGCAGGAACTAATTATAAAAATTCTAACTGGATAGCAGCTACAAAAAATCCAAGTAAAAAATACGAATTGACAGGCATTCCAAAAGTTAAGAAGGTTGAAGAACTGTAAGTGAGTCAAAAGTAAATGCTTTGAAAACATTTAGAGAAACATGTGACTTAAACTACATATATTTTTTTGAAGTTGGAATTCTAAACAACATTTTAATTTAACTTCAAGTTGATGCCCAAAATAATTTTTTCTTGTTTGAAAGTCCCATTTGGAAAAAAACACCTAAGCAGGAAAAAAAATTTTTTTTAAATCTAATTTTCTTTGTACCTATAAAGATTTGTGGACACACTGCAAGATTATGGGTACTGATTTGGTCTATATGTGACAGAAAAACAACAAAACACTGAAAAATTTTACTCAATACAAGACAGAACAAGGAAAACACACAATTTTTTTTTAAATCTAATTTAATTGGAACAGTTGTTCCTAGTTGCTGAACTATGCAATGCTTGAAGTACAGAAAGGTATTTTCTTTGTTTCCCTTCAAAGATGTGTCATGCTGTTTGGGATTTGAGTGATTAAGACATCATCCAAGATGAAACTGACAAAATGGATGCAAAAAAGAGAGACAGAGACTTACAATACTCATTATATTCCTTACTTAATACATAAAAGAAATGTACAAATTACAGAAAATTGTGTTCACTGTCAATAGGAACTGTGGTACATCCTTTTCTTTCATGGTAATGGTAAGGTTGGAAGGGACCTCAAGGATCATCTAGTTCCAACCCCCTGCCATAGGCAGGGACACCTCCCACTAGTACAGGTCACTCAAGGCCTCATCCAACCTGGCCTTGAACACCTCCAGGGAGGGAGCAGCCACAACCTCCCTGGGCAACCTGTGCCAGTGCCTCACCACCCTCACTGTAAAGAACTTCCTCCTAATATCCAGTCTAAATCTCCCCTCTGCCAGTTTAAACCCATTGCCCCTTATCCTGTCACTGCAAGACCTTCCAAATAATCCCTCCCCAGCCTTTCTGTGGGCCCCCTTCAGATACTGGAAGGCTACTCTAAGGTCTCCTCGAAGCCTTCTCTTCTCCAGGCTGAAGAGCCCCAACTTTCTCAGTCTGTCCTCACAGCAGAGCTGCTCCAGCCCTCTGATCATCTTGGTGGCCTCCTCTGGACCTGCTCCAACAGTTCTATGTCCTTCCTGTGCTGGGGGCTCTAGAACTGCACACAGTACTCCAGTACATTTCTAACAGGCTATCCAGATATAATCTTTAGGAGATATTCAGATAATGCAAAGCAAAATAGAAAGTTAAATAACAACCACTGAACTTACTTGAGAATGTAAAACAGACAGAAGTCGGTAGTATTCTTTCAGTTCCTGATGTAAGGCTGCACAAAAACTCTGTAAGAAGGAGAAAAAAAGAAAAAAGAAAAAAAAATCAGGAAAAATCTCTCTCATTAAACCTAGAACAACTCTTACTTTATCACCACACTGTGAAAGTATTTAGCAACTTCCTGCAAGTTTCAGCAAAACAGGCAACTATTGGAAAACCAGCCAACATTTAAGTGCTTCCCTAAGAGATGCATGGACCTCTTCCAAGAATATATATACATTGTCAAGTGACTCTCTATTTCACACTGTCTTCATTCTATCACCATGAGTTAAACTATGATATGCCTAACTCTCAAAAAAGACATTAATAATGACTACTGGGATGTGCAAATCATAACAGGAACCGAGAGAAATTTTCTGTAATAGCTATGTAAAATACAGTATGCAGTAAATTAATAGGGTTTCCATTTCAAGAAAGCCTCTAATAACAGAGCACAGAAGTAAGGCAATCATAATCAGATTTACAGTCCTATAGACTACAGAACTCTATCAGGAAGACAAAATGCTCACAAAATAATACTTTCAAGTAAATGCTATTGGATCAAGTTGTTTAAATGTTTGCCTTTTAGCAGTTGACACACACACATGATTGTTCACTTGACACAGAGGAAATTAATAATGCTGAATATGTCCTAAAAAAATCATCTGCAGATGTCACCTGAGCCAAAGTAAAGATTTTACTGTGTAAAACAACTCTTAAGCACAGCTGCTTTGGGAGGTTTCAAAATAAATGTATAAATGCCGATTTGAAAAACGAATCCTGAAGAATAATTTTTTACTAGTGGAGAGTTTAACATAGTTTGGGGTCCTGGAGTTCTGCAGTATTCTTAACCTAACACAGAGACTAAAAAACACCCTGCAAAATATTTTCTAAACCAGATTTACTATATGGCTCATTAATTTGGGACTGAGTTTGAAGACTTTGGACTTCAAGTATTTGAGAGGTTTTAAAAATTGTTTGTTTGGGTTTTCTGAAGAGTATTTCCATACACACACACACACACACAAGTTCTTCAGAGTTGATTTCTTAACCAATTCTCAGCTAACGATTTTGATAATACTTTTTAATGGACTTTGAAAAATGGTGATTCCCCATGACATTCCCCTCAATTTCTTTTACAATTATGACAGCCAAAATCATTTGGAAAAAAAAAGAAAATCTCACAAAAAGAACCCAAGAGCTAAAAGTAGAAAACTGTATCCATTAGAGCATGTACAAGGAAGGAATCATTACTACAAGCACAAGGAGAAAAGAAATCTTTCCTGCTGAGAGGTTAAGACGACTAGAGGGAAAAAAAATCACAACATGAATCCTGCCATTTTATCTTTTGTCAGGAATGAGAATTCTTTTTTTCCACTTCATCTTTATAAATTAGAAAGAAATTTGAAATTAATTTATTCAAGAGGAAACTGAAGGGCAAAAAGAAACCCCCTTACATGCAACTCCCTTTTTCATTTCTTCTCACTTGCTTCTTCAGTGTATTTTTGAAACTATTAAAGTAGCACTTGCCAAGACAGAGGGCAGAGTAAAGCCTCCAAGAAAACATTCAAAAGGCACTATACAGCTACTCAAAAAGTGAAAACAACAGTCACCGACTTCAGTACAAAAAAAGTACTTGAATCTAAATAGTCATCAACCTTTTATTGAAGCTTTAGATGTTAAAATTCACAGCCAGTACCAATTCCTGCTTTATGAACTACGTTTCCCAAACTGTTACAGAAAACTGGACATTATCCTGGAATTCTTATTCAGTCTGCAGCAGAAGCAAACTCAGGAAATAAACAAAATGCTGCTCAAGAGAAAAAAAAAAATTAAATGCCCACTATCTCAACTGTATCTAAATGGGCAAAATGTCAAAAAAAAAGTTTTATTTCATTGCTGATCACTTTTTGCTTTCTAAGGACAAAGTAAAGCTTAGATACTAAGCAGCAAAGGTAGTATATTATATTCTTTATCTCTACTCCTAATAATTGGCAATATCTGACATGTTGCATGGCAAAACTCCCTGGATGTGTTCAAGGCCAGATTGGATGAGGCCTTGACTAACCTGTACTAGTGGGAGGTGTCCCTGCCTATGGCAGGGGGTTGGAACTAGATGATCCTTGAGGTACCTTCCAACCTTACCATTCTATGATTCTATGAAAACCAGTCACCAGAATCACAATAAAAAGGGTAAAGGGATCTTATCCTACATGTGCTTTAAAAAGGGTTTTACACAAGCTTTCTTTCAAAGCATTTAAGCAAAAGATGCTTTATAATGCACAATAGATTCTTCTGCTCAATTCTAAATGCAGTGTGTAGCACCTGGAATTGTCAGCAATAAAAGCCTTGAAGTGCAACAGTATATACTCTTTTTGCTCAAATACTGATAGTAGGAGTAGAATACGTTTTTATTTCTACATTTATGTCCTAGAAATACATTTAAGTGCACCTCAAGCAAAATGAATAGCATTAGAGCTATGCAGAGTTCAGCTAGTTAATCGCGCAGCCTTCTGCAAAAGATTTGAAACCTGTATGTAGTAGCCAAGATATTGCACACTTAAATTCATTGAAGAACTAAAGCTCTCCCCTTGCTGTAAACTTGAAGATTAAAGACAGAGACAGTAAAACTAAGTATAAGCAGGAAACTACTAGATAAAGTTTAAGAAAGTTCACCCAGATATAAGGGGAAAGTCTGAAGAAAATGTATATACAGCAACACTACCATATAAAACAAGGAAATTAGTATTGGCTCACTAGAAAATTATTTATATGTAACTAAAAGGGTTATTTAGAATGAGAGACAGAAGGGAACAGAATAAAACATCAGAAAAGTAGGAAGCACTACAGTGTCTCTACTGACCTCTTAAGAAAAATTACACTGAAGGGAGAAGCACTTCAATTTCTTGGCAGATTAGGTAGGATGTTATGGCTAGAGGCAAGGATAACATTTCTGTCGACTCAGAAGGGATAATATCCAATTTTACAGAGGGAGCAAGTGAGAGGAAACGGGAATGCTTTAGCAGTAAATGTGGTTTTGGGTATTACAGCAGCTGTGAAGTTACTGTAGACTACAAATCATGATGATGAAACCTATAAAAACAAAAATTAATATTCTTTTGATGCCGTATTCAAAAGAAAGGGCATAAGATAATGGACTATTTGCATTTTATCTAAGGGTAGTATTAACAAATCAACATCTACATTTGCTGATGAGTGTCTCCTGCATAAGTCATTTACAAACAAACTGGGGATTAATTAGCTCAGGGATGCCACCACAGCATTTAAGCACAGTTTTTGTTTATAAACCTACAAGAGTACTTAAAAAAAACCAACAAAAAACAAAAGAACTTTTTTATAAAAAAGGAGAAAAGGAATCTATGCATGAGACATTCCAGCTACAAATGGCAGGGCAACTCCTTATGATCAGCAAGAGCAATTGCCTTTCCTTTCAGACTAGAACCCATACCAAAAGAAGCATTCAATAAAATGAGTAAATCACAGGATGAATGACCCAAGCTCCAAAAGGACCACATTTATTCAGCAGTTTAAGGGAAAACGAGATCAAAATATTGTAGCAAGAATCAATTTTTTTTTCTGACCTACCTGTCCCACAAGGCCAAATGCACGATCCAAACTCCTCTGGTCTGTGTACTTTCTTATTTTATTATGTAGCCAACCCAACTCTGCAAGTCTGCTTGTAGTATCCCTGAGAGATTTGGACAAGCTCACCTAAAAATTTAGCAGAAACGATAACTTGCAATTAAGTCAAATCTACCATGCCAATACTTGTTTCTTCACAAAAGCCCCTCTATCTCATAAAACAAATCAGTTCAGAAAACAGTTACTTTACATTCTACAGTACAAGATCATGCTAAAAGTAAAAAAGAAGAAAACCATGCAATTAGCATAAATTTATACACACAAGTGGTGAAAAGGTAGCAGAAACTCATCCCTGACAACTCTGTGACCTTCACTTTTGGAAATCTTAATGTAGCAGTACTCATACACTGTTTTTACATCAGACAATTATGGTAGTAACAAAAAGATTTTCAGAAAAGAGGAAGAGATCTGAAATATTATGATGCATAATCACAGTTCATCTTATCCTGATAATCAACAGGACTAAAAAAATTAGAGTTCTAATAGTCAATGACTGAGACTAATGAAGAAATGTAAAGAAATTACAACATGCAAACCAAGCCTTTCATGAAAGACAAACAACCCAGTGTCAGAATAGAAATAAAGAATCTGAACTTAGAGAATCCAAATTCCAAATTTAAGTTTAATCCACCAGTAACAGTTTTTATAAACTATTTAATCATGTGCAACTGTGGGCTACTACTCTGCTTCTACTTTTGTTATACCAAGTAACTCACTTCACCCTGCATGCCTGCCCCAATCCCAAGATCCTATTTAACTCCTATTACCATTTTAATCTGAATCCTCACGCTTCTTCCTTTAAAATTACCAACATGTAGGACACTCTTCTTCTTGTTCCTACTTGAGATTTGCTTCTACGACATTTTGACACACTACCCAAACCCACTATCATCAAGCTTTTAAAACTGAAAAACAAAAACACAAAACAAGCAACCAAATAATCTTAATGATTGATACACTAGCCCAAGAGGCAGATATTGACCTTTGACCACCCAGTGTTTGAGCCTATCTCACCTCTATAAAAAATTTTAACTTGGAGAGCTGGATGGAAGAATCCAAAGGAAGTGCACTAACAAGCTAACAACTGGAAATCCAGCTCATTCACTAAGCCTCTTAGTTGGCAGTACAGGTATTTACTAAGGAAAAGGGGAAAAAAAAAAAAAAAAATCAACTGCACAGTGAACCACAGCTACGTGGGCTTGAACCTGGTAGCAGCATTTTGTTTTAAGACCAGAATTCTCTCCATGGCCCTCTTGTTTAGCTACAGTCACAGTTTTAACTTCTTGACTAACTTCTATAGGATAAATTCTAGGCTAAACACGCATAATTTAACAATCAGAAACTCTGCCTGCAGCTAAATCAAAGTGATGACAAAAGGAACTATTATGAAGACTGCAAGGACAGAGTACTTGGCAAGCATTAAGTACAATACATGCCCACCAGAATCAAACGAGGAACAAGTAAAATTGGTTTAGTGTCATTATATCTGCGTCTCCTAGATCAAGTCAGAAGCTGTTAGCTCATACAGTGCTGAATATCACCAACAGACTTAACATTAACACTGATATCAGGAAACACTCAAGCAAAACTAACGATTTGGAAAGTGTTTCTATCTGGAAAAAAAAACCAGACTGTTTACAATGACATTTTCCTCCTGTAGCTGAGGAAAAAATGTTTTGACTACTATTTTGTCTAACATGCAGTCAGCACAGCTAAAGGAGGTATGTTGTTGGTTGCCCCGGCTCCTCAGAAAAAGTTACAGCTGCACCTCTAGTCAGTTAAATAATTTCATCTCCACTGGGTCCTGCAACTCATTAAAAGTAGCTCTTCCAATAAGGAAGAAGGATGGAAGACAACAGACTTCAGTAAAGAAATCAAAGACACAAAATTCTCAGGAAAAAGCATCACTGACTACAAACCATCTGAATAACTAAACTCCCTGTATTAACTGAATTAGGAACTTAAATTAAATTAGTTTTTTCACCTCAAACTAGTTTTCTGTATAGCTTTCACACCAAGCAGGCTAACTAAACACCTGGTGCAAATTTCACAAGTTTTCACCACATTTCTCTAGAAAAATCTATTATACTACCATTCTTTTGCCATACATAATCTGCCTTTATATATAGAACATAATTACCTCAGTGCAGGTGCTGAGGAATTACAAACTTTGCAGTATCCACAGATACAGAAATTACATCCTTAAGAATCTGTTTATTAACAAGATTTAACTCATTTAATGTTCATGTTTTTCATTAAACAGCCCTAAGCATCACTGTAAAAATAACAGAGAACTACATCAGTCTGCTACTATATCAGTCTGCTATGCAATTCCCTACCATTTTAGGACTATGCCATATTGTCATAAAGTTCTTAATACAAGTGAAAATCTGAAGCATTTTCTTTCCATTTAAACAAAACCATGAAAACCAATTAGTAGCAAGATGAAAATGAAATGTGATGCAACACTGCCTAGATACCGCTAAAGCGACTGCCGTCTTTTTTCTGTTGCTGTTCTTCGCTTAGCTGACTCAATCTCACCCTTGGCTTTTCTCCTCACATTTGAAATCTGCTTAACGCCTCACCAACTTAAAGATCATCTCTCTGGCTTCCCTCCTGTTCCTCTACCCCCTGTTTGACACCTTCTTTCAAATCCACATCAACTGGATTTTCCACCACCGACAGGAACTGAAAGCACTTTATTCAGTCATATCACCAGTGCTTTTTTGGGCAATCTGTATAATCTCATCTGATCACTTATAAACTGTAATCAAGACCATAACATCCAGCAGCTAGCATCCAGGCTTTTAAATTTATCTAATCAAATTGAGGTCAAAAGCCTGCACCTGCTTCATGTTTATCCTTACATATTGTAAAAGAAAAATGATGACAAAAATGCTCATAGTAAGCCATAACGTAGGAGTCTTTGTACTGGCTTAATAGCTGGTAGTCTATTCACATCTTTTGAAATGCTAGTTTCTTTATGAACCTAATCTGTTCAAATAAATTTTAAATTAGTGCTGCTTAAACTACTACTAAAAAAAGTGAAGCAAATCAAACAAAATAGTTGGGGGAGGAAGTAAAGTCGAGTGATGATATTACTGCTTTTCAACATATTTTTCATGGCTATTATTTTCCCTACACAGCTCTCTGTTCACATATAAAATACAAGTGACCATACAGTACCTTTCCCTCCACTTTATAGCAATTTTCAGAATTGCACATTTTGATGTTTTTGCCATCTATTCCCTGGAAGACATACAAAACATCTCTTACAAGGTTTGCTTCAGTTATTTCAACAGAGCCTAGAAAAAGAAAAAAAATCAAACACAAGAGTATTTAGATTTGTTAGGACAGTAAGTTTGGATTACAACTTCAAAAAGCTGTTTAGAATCCTATCTAATTAAAAAAAAAAAAAAAAAGAACAACCCAACCAAAAGAAAACCAGCCTGCATTTATATGTAAAGAAATGTTTTAAATCCACTCAACAACTTGTCAGAACAGCCAGGAATTGCCCTTATGTGCCTTTACTGATACCTGGAATTCTCTGAGCAGGTCAGTTTACACAGCACTGAGCTTCTTATGTTTTAAGCACTACTTCAACCAGTGCTAGTCATCTCTTCTGATTTGATGCAATCACCAGTGCAAGTTCCAAGGCAAGCACTATAATAACTAACTTCACCTTTCTTTGAACAGCTGAGGGAAATGATTCTCCCCCTCTACTCTGTTCCTGAGACCCCACCTGCTGGAGCAGGTCTAGAGGAGACCCACAAAAGATGGAGCACCTCCCCATAGGGACAGACTGAGAGAGCTGGAGCTGTTCAGCCTAGAGAAAAGGCAGCTCCAGGGAGACCTTGTAGGGGGCCTACAAGAAAGTAAGGAAACAATTTTTAGCAAGGGCTTGTTGTGATAGAACAAGAGGTAATGGTTTTAAGCTTGAAGAGGGCAGATTTAGAAATTACAAAGAATTTCTTTACAGTAAGAGTGGTGAGACACTGGAACAGCTATACCAGTGAAATTCTCTTTGGTCTGTAAGCTGTTGCTTTGCACATTTACTTAGAAAGATGGTGGGGCTGGCACATAGACTATAGTTTATCTTCTAACTATCTGTGATTCTTTATACAGGAGTTATTAAAAAAAACCCAAAAAACAAAAAACACCAAAAAAAACCAAAACAAAAAACAAACCACCAAAAAAAAAAAACCCAAACATACAACTGCACATCTCTTTCTTTGCCAGAGAGTAAGAACACTGCAGGATGACAGCATCTGCCATTAGTTCTCTTATTCAGAAGTCTCCCACTTTACACTAGTAGAGTGGGTTGATCTGTTAACTTCTCCAAGTTACACTTGTGTTAATTCAGAATAGATCTAGGCATCAGTTTCAAGCTTATAGCCATTTCAAAGAAACAGATTAGTAATATTTATCTATTTTTATTTGTTAACAATATTTTGTCAATTACTCTAAATATAACCACTGTAAATAGTGTGGTAATATAAAGAAAAAAAAAAACTTTAAGAGCACTATATTTCAGTGCACATTTCCAAGCTTTGGAAGAACAAATCATAAATGGATGAATCTATTTCAACAAGTTCTATTCCTTGAGCAATCCTTCTGACTTTCTAAAAGCAGTAGCATCTTCTGATAATAAACAGAGTGATCATTACTCACAAGACACAGTCACTTGATTCTGACAAACACTTCAATGAAGTCAGTGTTTTAAGAGGACCAGAACATACTATCAAACCAACAACTGCAAAAGCAAATTAAGAACCAGCCAAAGAAATTGTGGCCAAATACACAAGTCTTGTATAGTACTTCTCTCTTTCTAGCAAATACACTCTAGCAAAACACTCCCCCAAAAATTCAATATGCTATAAAACTATTTCAAAGTCATTAAAAATAACAGAAGATATAAATAACTCTAAAAAGTTATCTTTAACAAACATATCTTTGCTCACCACTTGTGTCCCCTTCTCGCCTTGACCTTGGCACACCACGGGAGGCAGCATTTGAAAAGCCTTTTGAGGTAGTGCTTTGCAAAGAAGGCTGGCTTGCAGTTAGCGTCCATGCAAGGCGTGACCCTAATTGCTGACGGAGACATTCTCCAACGCCTGGAGCTTGATAGGATTGTCTAAAAGGACACAAGGAAGAAACATCTTCAAAAATCTTCATTCTATGCTCATCACATGTAAGCAAATTTTGAAAAAAACACCCCAAGTTTCAGTTTGGATTTTGTGGATGTTTTGTTTGGTTTTTGAAAATAAAGGAACCTTAAAAAGGGTGCATAACATAAAAGCAATGTATTGCTCCCTCTAAGCCTACCCTTTAAAAAACTCAAAGCACAGAAAAGAAATGAGATGCAAATTTGGCAAATTATTTTATATCAAAGATTGCCTTCTTACACAGCAAGTTGTGCAGATGTGCTGAAATGGATTCTAAAACAACAATCACAGAATCATAGAATGATAAGGTTGGAAGGGACCTCAAAGATCACCTAGTTCCAATGCCCCACCACAGGCAGGGACACCTCCCACTAGCACCGGTCACTCAAGGCCTCATCCAACCTGGCCTTGAACACCTCCAGGGAGGGAGTATCCACAACATCCCTGGGCCATCTGTTTCAGTGTCTCACCACCCTCACTGTAACATCCTCCTAACATCCAGTTTAAATCTCCCCTCTTCCAGTTTAAACTCATTGCTCCTTGTCCTGTCATTGCAAGACCTTGTTTGTTATTACTTTAAACTGCAGTTATATGCCAAAGAAAATAGAAGAAGAGGAGAAAGTTCACTTTGCCACTACTCTATCAAGTGCCAGAAGACGTGATCAAGAAGGGAGCATCAAGATAATCTCCAACTTCCCTTTGTCTCAAACTTATCAAAAGACACTTCAGCTACAGGACTGAAGAGTGAAATTGCTATAAAATGGAACAGTCTAAACAGGTCAGACCAAGAATATGGTAGGGACACCGTAGGTTCTGCTGATATTTTTAAACAAGCAGATGCATCTAATAATCTCGTTCGCATACCTTTCTATACTGCATCACAACTGTGTAACAGTTGAGGTGGGAAGTGACCTCTGGAGATGATCTCCTCTAACCCTCCTGGCTCAAAGCAGGGCCAACTAGGTAAAGTTACCATGTCCATTTTCCAGTCACATTTAGAGTATTTCCAAGCACGAAGTCTACACAATCTCTTTGGATAAATCATTTCAGTGTTCCACGACATCCCCTCTGCCATCATACACCCACCCCACCTCAGTGCAAAATAAGCTTTTTCCTCTTGTGTTTAACTGTAATTTCCAGTCTTACGAGTTTTGCTAATTACCTCTTGTCCTCTCCCTGAGCATTACCAAAAGGCTGGCTTAGTCTTTTCTACTGCCCTGGTCAGGTGTAATCACACAGTTAAGATCCCTGGAGCCTTCACTTCTTCAGGTTGACTCGCCCCAGCTCTCACAGCCTTCTCCCACATCAGATGTTCCCACCCCTTTCAATTTTTCAGTTCCTTGTCCAGTCTTCTCTAAAACTATCTGTGAGTTAGCAAATTTTCACTTACCCTGGAAGGAGTGATTGTGGAGTTGGTGTCGGCCCATTCAGAGCATACAGGCTGATGCTGCTGATGCCACTGCTTCCCATGCTACCAGAACTTTGCGCAGACTGAGCACTCCGGTCTTGGTAATTCAGTGGAAGGCTTTGAGGCCTGGCATAGTAATAAGGGGTTGAGTGAGCATCCCGTGGCAAAGCTTGAGCAAAAAGTGTGGCATAACTTGATACCTGAAGAAAAAAAGGATTTGAAAAGGGCGGAATAAAATTAAAAGATTTGTGAGCTACTTTCAGTTATGTCTTTAGTTAACCAAAGTGTCGTAACTGAAGATGTGTATGCAAAGAAAAATTTCTTGTTAAAATTGCAAAACAAAGAGCAAAAGTACTTTTAACAATATAACTTGTATTTGCCTGTGAATTGCCATTAGCAATAGCTGCAAAAAGCATCTTGGTCCTAGCAAAGCTTCAAACAAAGAATTAATTTTGCTTTCCCTGTTTCATTTTAAACTCATTAATACATGAGCAAATATTACTCCACCAAGCAAAAAGCAAACAAAAAGGCCACCCATCTAATAAAGTCACAACTTCAGCTACAAATGTTAGACACCTCACATTTTTATTTACTTAGTACAAAAAAAAAAAAATCACAGAGAGAAAGAGCACAAATATTGCATTGAGTGTGTTCTTCCTTTCATCCTCACACACAAACACCATGAATACAACCTGAACTGTTGGTTAAGTCAGGATAGTGATTCCTAATGACATTTGAGATATCTGGCACATTTACTGTTTCTCAGAAATAATACAGGTCCTCCTCACCTACCTTGTTAGACTGTTTACGTGGGTCTTCACTAAGGCTAAGCAGGAGGTAGAGTATGGACCATTTGTTTTTCAAAATGCCCTTTAAAAAAGGAGACAGACAGAAATGAGATGCAAACAACTAATCCAGCATCCTATTAACAACTGAAAGAAAGAACAGCAACATTACTGCTTCTTGTACTGGCCACCACAGATTAAGACCAAGTGCCTCAAAAAGCATGGTATACTCAGCTGGCAAGCTGCCACTAAAATAAGCACTGGCCTCCTTTTCCATTCAGAGTAATGTATGAAATTACGTTAAAACAGATGCACACAAGCTTTTCTCTTTCTCCTAGTTGCTGCCAAGAGAACTGCTGGAGAAATAAAAAGCCTCATTGATTCAGAAAACACATATTTCTTCTGTGCCCTTTCCTAAGAAGTGACAGTCCACCATTGTAATAAACTTAAACAGCAGATTAATTAACTGGTAGTGTGAATTTTAAAAGAAGGTAGCATTCAGATGATATATGTACACAAGATGTTAGCACAAGGAAAAAAAAAAAAGGTTAAGTGAATCTCTGGCTTTGAGCAAGTGGCAAAATGTGAGGAAACAGTCAATGTAAGTTTATATTACATTGAGAATAACCAAACTCATAGGAACACAGATAAAGCATTTTGTTTCAAAGTTTAGAGTCATCATGCTCTGCAGCTATGTTGCCTGCCAAAAGCAGTGGTATGGGAACAAAGTACATAAAAAAAAATGATTAAAAAAAAAATTCTGTATTAAATGAGTAAGATCCCATGCAGTAGTACATGCAAGAAGAGGACGAAATCGATGACTAAGGTCATCAGAACAGGTGTCTGCAAACCAGCACTGACACTTGCTTCACTGTACAAACCAATGCAAAAAATGCACAAATCCACAGGATAAGGAATATGAGAAGAGTTACGCAGCAGCTTTAGCTCCAAGCTCTAACAAATTAATTGGAAAGTAAAGATGAGAAGAGGGACAGAATCAAGTTCAGGCAACTCATACGATCCATAGAATCATGTTTTTGTAACCTTGACAACTTAGCATTAGCCTGTAAAACTCAGCCATGATTTGTATATAAATTAATTTAAAAATAAAAAAAAGTAACCATGAGAAAAAACATTTATCCTAAACACAAAGAGCAAAACAAGGACAATTTTTTTATTACATAGAAAACAATCTTCTACGTTATTTTTTGTTGTCAAAAGTGTGCAAATGAGATCTGTGAATCTTACTTCAATACTGCTCACCATATTCTACCTTCCTAAGTACTCACTTTTATGGAGAATCAAGAACAAAGTAGGAGCTGTCACTTTTCATCTACCTCAGCTATCCTTGCATCTTTCTTACCCTTCACTTGATCCACCCTCCTCCACCATGGGTTTTCTATACAGCAATATCTTTTGTCAGAATATCAACATGCTGTATTCTTTGATTAACACTTGTGTTAGCAGAACCAAAGTCAGCAAAGCCTTAACCTTAAAACCATTAAAAACCTGGAGCACTTACAAAGACTGTTTGAACCTTAGATTAATAAAATGGGCATACTTGTAAGGCATTGCTGTAATAGAAATGACAAGACAATTCACCAGTTTTACATATAAAATGAACACTTCTATTTTTATAGAGTTCCTTCCTTATTATGAAGTCCCCTTTCTGTAATCAGACTGTTCAAAAGTACCTGAGAAGATCATCCAACCTTTCTGCTCAAATCAGGGTCATCTATAGAAAGTTGCCCCTGTCAGGTTTTGACTATCTGCAAAAGGTGGAGACTACACAACTCTCCTGGGCAATCCATTACAGTTTTGATCAGTTCTCTCAGTAAAAATATTGTTAATGATTTGAGCATTCCCCAAAACAACAGTACAACATGAGAAGGTTGTGCATATGTGCTTTCAGTTTCCTTACCCCTTATTTGTTACACTACCTGGGAACTGAGTTTTCTGTAGAGTTCGGTAAACAAAACAGCATCTGCTTCCCTTCTTTGTCGTGCAACTATTAGGAAAAAAAAAAAAAAGAAAAAGAAATTGAAAGAAGTGTAATAGTCAGGACTGCACTTGCATATCTGTGGTAAACTGGAAAGCATAACAAAGGCTTAATGATGGTTTTTTCCCTTTATTTACACATATAGTTTTGCCTGTTGTCATGTAACCTACATTCCAGCCCTAAACATTCTTACATCAGAAGTGATGCAAAGCAA
This sequence comes from Eubucco bourcierii, assembly GCA_013396675.1. Taxonomy (NCBI): domain Eukaryota; kingdom Metazoa; phylum Chordata; class Aves; order Piciformes; family Ramphastidae; genus Eubucco; species Eubucco bourcierii. The sequence goes on from VWZE01005337.1 coordinate 818,767, forward strand.
GCACCTGTTTTACTTAGAGCAATCAGAACATAAACTTGCTAAGTGCGCTGGTTTGAGGATAATTGGAATATTTTAATGGAGAAAATTATATTATAGGCTGTGAAAAGGAAACAATGGTAATGTCTGCTTCATTCATAGGCTTGATGAGATGTATGAAAACAAAAACACAAACATAGATAAGAGACTCACTCTTACAGAGAGTCTCGGGCTTTCTAGCTGTTTTGGTCTAGACCTGCTAACTTAACTAACCACTTTCCTTCTAATCCCCATGACCAATCCCCCAAACTCAACTTTGTGTGTAAGTCAAACCCTGGGGTAAGGTAGAGGGGTGGGAAGAAGGTTGAAGGGTGGTTGGGAGTCCCTCCTGGGGTCTCTGATTTCTGAGAGGGGTGTTGTGTTTCTGTATTCCCTTTAACTTGTATATTTCTGTAAATATTCCTGTATATTGTGTATATATCTGCTTGTGTATTGTGCTAAGCTGTAAATATAGCTTCAGTCCTAACTTCCAGCCAGCTAAGTCTAGTCTGGGTGATTTTACAAAATGTGAGGGGGCAGGTAACTCCCAAACCATCACACTAAGTAAGTGTCATCTTTAAGTCTAGTCTGTCATTCTGTAGGTTTAGGGAATTAAAACGTAACTGAAAGCAGATATGGGTTAATTAATGCTAGAAAGCCCTTCACTGAACTAAGAGCAATTGTTCCTGTTTTTAGGCAATAAAAAGCATGAACAAGTGTATTACTGCTGCTTGTTCAAAAACAAGTAGAATTCCGAGGTCACACAACTCCTATACATTAAGAAAAATGCCAGTCTCAAACACTGTCATTTACATTACAGTAGTTCAGAGGAAAAGCATCTTCAAGCTTTAAAACTTCCTAGAAAAGGCATATGACATCTGAAAAAGCCACTTTTAAAGAAAAGAAAAATGTAAAGAAACCTTGATAATAAAATCAATTGCTGTTAAATGTTGGAAATGTTCATTACCATCAAAAGCCACTAGTAAGTATATTTTGCCAAGCAAGTCACTTCCTGCATGGTAACTCCAAAATAAAAACTAGAAGGATATATCCAGTCACTTGTTACATGGCCATTAACATCAGTGTACAATTAGAAGTTGGGAAGAAGGAAGATGAGGGAGATGGCACTCTTCAAAACTCCTGGCAACAGGCTTGAAGAATATATGCTGTGCTGTCTAACAGTACTCAAAGCGTGTAAAAGTGTACGGAAGTATGCGGAAAGTGTATATTGTAGATTCCAGTGTTTTGGAGTTGAATCTACAGAAACTGAGGTGTGCTTATTTGCCTATCAGCAAGTCATGGAAGCTCTGTGTTAGTGAAAAATACATGTGTATTTTAAAACAGTTACAAACACTAAGTTTGTACAAACCCTAATTTCATTTTCCTGGTTAAATATCCAAAGCTCGAATGTGAAGTTTTAATTTAATTACCATACTTCAGGTAACTGTTTCTGGACATTCTACCATAAAGTAGATCTTCTGCTAAAAGCAGTATTTGGATTTTCAAGAAGAATGCATCACATCCCCACTGGTTTCACACAGTGCAACACTTGACTCAGCAGCATAGAGGACAATGAAATGTAACTGCAATACAACTCACGTTGTCATGATCTAATATTTTGGTTTTGAGAAGGTGGTTGCAGAAAATCTGTAGAGAAACCGAGGGCAAGAAATATCAAGCAAATCACAAGCAATTCCATCAGTTCCCTGGATGCTCACTCAGCAGGTTTTACACAGGTGCTCAAGTAATTAATCGTGCCAAAGTAATATTTCTAAAGCGTACATCACAAAAATAGTAGTCTTTAAAAAAAATACAAATTTGTAAAGTTTGAGTGCTCTTGAAGTGAAAGGAGTGTAACATTAATTGTTCTTTATTTTCATGGTGGCTAAGATACAGAGTGAATAGCAGCAAAGGAAGTCTAAATTAAGAAGTCTGAAAAATCTGAGCTGTGAATACAAACAGCCACTCAAGAATACCGGTTAGGGAAGTCATAAAATCTTCATCATTAGACTTTTAGGGTGTGAGCATTAACAACAGATCAGGTAACTCTATGCAGTAGAGTTGTCCCATTTTCAGAAGAATGAATTGAGTAACTTCTTGAAGAACTTTCATTCCTATTTCTAAGAAAGGAACAAACATACACCTACGTTCTTTCTTGATTTTCTCCGCTACAAGAAATTCATCCCGTTCAACAGTGGGAGCAAAGTTGCTTCCAATAACTCTCACTGCATACTGAAACTGCTGGGCTGCATCAGCTGAAAAAAAAAAGAAAACTCAGTTAAAATGAATCCTGCATAAATGTACCTGGTTTAGATGTGATAAGCACAGAATTGTTTTGGTTGGATAAAGTTATATTATAATTCTTAGACAGACATCTAACCAGATGGCAACTAAGCTGAGTTTACCATGAGCTTATTAAGAGTGCTATATATCAAACACAGTCACCTGTATACACTCCATAAAGTTAGTGCACTTACATTTGTGAATAAGCCTTTCTTATTCTGTGTTGACAGAGAGGACACTTAGGCCTACCCAGTCATGAGAGAACATTAGCAAACATCAACTAGCTTTGCCCCTCTTAAAAGACTGAAGTGCTGTGGGACTCGGTACAAAGTCACACACAGGAGCAATGCAGTTATGTTCACCAGGCACACACTCTCACCAAGTACTCAAACTGGACTGTCCCACCTCATACTCAGGTCTCCACAAAACACACAACAGTTTGTGTGTTGCTTTCAAGTTTGGTTTCTAAAAAAGTTTTACCACTTCTGCTCAAAGCTAGCTGACAGATACTGGTATCATATCCCAATGCCTAACATTAGATACTAACGTAGAGGTCACAAGCGAGTGACCTCCCTCCACTGGGCCTTCCTCATGCAATAATTCCAATATTGTTGCTGAACATCTCTGGTTTTTGGGAAGATTAACAGTCTTGTAATGCTGAGATAGGGCCAGCTCGGTATTAATGCCTCTACAGTACAGTCACGTTTCCATTTAACGATCTGAAAAATCAATCCAATCAGTCAAACTATAACTCTACAGATATGCCAAGTGCCCTTACAAAATGTTAGATAAATTTTTACTCCACATACAGGAATAACTGCAAATAACTTAAGGGGAAAGATGCATAAGGAACCTAAGGGATATAACAAAAAAAAAGCACAAATGTGTCACGTCAGTTGCTTGAATTATTACACTTCCTGACTTCAGAATAAAACTCCGAACATTTAAGCAATTCTGCATATTAAGGTCTGCTTTGCTTATAACAGTTATGTGTAGAAATACATTGGACTCTTCCTGCTTTATTCAGTCACAGAAAGTTGCATGGTAACACAGTCAGTGGTTCAGCCACGGAAAAAGCAAAGATGCTGGCCCTGACAAATACGTACAAACGCAACAGAAAAATGTAACAGGGAAAGGTCCACTAAAAGCTGAAATAGTTTAAACATTGAATCATCTCTTAAATTAATATTTACAACTGGAAAAAAAAATCCCCTGGGTGGTAACTAGGAGTCAACAGTCGACTGAACGCATGAAAATTTATTGAAAGAAGAAATCTTGAATCAGAATGAGCTACATTCTTTTTGAATGCTGGTTTTTTTTACTGTCTTGTGATATGAACACCACCCATTGGTCCTGATCTAGTACACCTGTAAACCAGCAAATGTTAACCAGTTCACACAAAGCAGTACTCCACGGGATCTGGAAAAAAAGTATGCTCGGACAGAATCATTAATATTTAGCAGTATTTGACAATAATGGCCTGCAAAAGGAGTAAGGGTATCATTCAACTTTCAGGGAAGAAAATGCCAATACCCAGACTACTGTAATATCACATATCTGCACAGCTTAAATGCCTTCCATAAACAAGAGTTCTACTGTTAGACTAAGTAACCCTTCATTTGCAATAAGGGCTTGAAAACACAAATGTAAAATAATTTCATAATTCAGCTGTTGATAGCTTAAATTGAACCAATAAAACAAGTGGGAAGAAATAAGTATAAGTAAATGCTTTTGAGTAATTCTTAAGTATAGTGCACATCATTACAGCACAAGTCAAGATTTCCAAAAATGTTCTGCGAGCCAATAAATACTGACACTAAGTTATCCCAAACAATCACAGTAAGAGTTTTATCTTTCATTAAAACCTCAACTGTATACCTATCAGCAGTTAGGAGAAAAGTCTAGCTCTTGCCTAACTCCAACAAATATTTGGCATGTTGTTATAGTGTCTTAACATGGACTATGAATTAAAAAGAAATTTGCTGAAAGAGTTCCAGTTCAAGCATCTAGGGTGGACTACAGTCAGGAGAAGGAGTGCAGTACCAAAGTACATTATCAGTTATGATATGTTTCTAGATTAAACTATAAATTCCCTCATTGATTAGCCACTAAAAAGTAGGAGAGAATGGGCCTCCAGTAAGCTAATTTAGGCAGGTTTAGGCTGGATGTTAAGAAGTTCTACACAGAAAGAGTGATCGCCCATTGCGATGGGCTGCCTGGGGAGATGGTGGAGTCACCATCCCTGGAGGTGTTTAAGAGGAGGCTGGATGAGGGACTTAGTGCCATGGCTTAGTTAATTAGAAGGGTTAGGTGATAGGTTGAGTTCAGTGATCCTAGAGGTCTTTTCCAACCTGGTTAATTATGTGATTATGCGAACACAAGTTACAGAAAAATAGCAAAACATTAAAAAAAAAAAACACATATAAATAGAACTTTTAAAAAAATGAATCAAAGCCAAACACACAGGCTTACATATCTCAGCCACAACAAAGCCACAAAACCCACAAAACATTCCATCTGCTTTCTAAAGAAAGTCATGTTCTGAAATTAACTTAGGTCCACCTCCATCACCCCATACCTGTGTGTCATTTTTTTTTTTCCCCCTTTTATTTAATTAGATAAAGGTCTCAGGAATATCAAGTTTAACAGGTTTCATAGAAACTGGGGACTCATAGAATAAACATGCAAACAACTCTCCCTGAGGGAGAAGCTGCAGAGACAGTTCAGCAGTTCAGTATTCCCTCTAGACTGCCTGTGCAGAATGAGCAGCATCAGGTACTGCCTCCTGCCCCAGACTAGAGCCAGTGAGCACAAAGGAACAGCAACCTGGGAGATGAGGGAAGAGATGTACAGGGAATGAAAACAAGCTGGCAATATCGCAGATGAGGAATGCAGTAGGTTGTCACAAGAGAATATCTGCAACACAAATCCACAGAACAAGGCATTTAACTTCAGCTAATGAACTTGCTTCCTCTGTATTTGTGACCTTGCAGTACATCACAGCATATTTAACTTAATGAGAGCGCTACACAAGAAAAAAAAAAATTAGTTGATGAATAAAAAAATCAAAATTTTCCTATGCCCGAATAACTGAGTATTATTTATTCAGGTGCCACTGCTAACTTTTCAGTGTACGCTATGATCTATCTATGCTGCAATTATCAGTAAGCTTGGAGAAGAAATTAACAATCAGACCATTACATTTTATTTACACTGAATGGCAATACACAGCTCTTCCATGTAAGCAATGATGAATTTACTGTGTTGTTTTACAAATACTCTTTGATTTCTGAACAGAGTAATTCCTATCAGCGTTTCAAAAAGATTTAAGTGCTACATTTCCTCTCTTTTGCTCCCTGGGGTTTTGAGGGTTTAGATTAAATTCAAATGAACCGAGATCCACACAATGAAAAATCAAGTATGTTTATTGTCTTTAGTTACCTGATGAGATAACTGAAAAACCCAGCAAAGACGTGTATAGAATCTCTGGGGACACTACGGAATTTATTTTCTCCAGAACTGACTCAGAAAGACATTTACAGACGTTTGGGTGAGGGTTTTTTGGTTGCTATTGGAATATGGATTTATCTCAAAATAATTAAAGAAAATCACAAACTTTGTCATTTGTATGTTCTCCCACCTAGTTCTGCAATACAAGGAAATGCTGATCACAGAATTACAGAATTGTCAGGGTTGGAAGGGACCTCAAGGATCATTAAACACACGACCCACAGCCTCCACTCCCCACCACAGCCAAGGGCACCTTCCATGAAATCAGTTTACTCAGAGTCACATCCAGCCTGGTCTTTAAAACATCCGGGGATGGGGCTTCCACCACCTCCCTGGGCAACTTGTTCCAGTGTCTCACCACCTCCAAAGCGAAGAACTTCTTCCTAACATCTAATCTGAATCTATCTTCCTCTAGCTTGGATCCATTCCCCCTACTCCTATCACTACCTGACACCCTAAAAAGTCCCTCAACTGCTTCAGATATTGAAAGGCCACAATAAAGTCTCCTCAGAGTCTTCTCTTCTCCAAACCAAACGATCCCAACTCTCTCAGCCTGTCCTCATAGAAGAAAAGCTCCAACCCTCTATTTAGCCTCATGGTCCTTCTCTGGACATGTTCCAGTATCTCCATATCTTTCTTGTAATAGGAGCTCCAGAACTGGGCACAGTTCAGGTAGGGTCTCACAAGAGCAGTGGAGAGGGGGAGAATCTCAACCTGTTGGCCACACTTCTCTTGATGCAGCCCAGGATATGGTTGGCTTTCTGGGCTGCAAGTGTACACTGGCGGCTCATGTTGAGCTTTTCACCCACCAGCATCCCCAAGTCCTTTTCTTCAGGGCTGCTCTCAAGCCAATCACTGCCCAGCCTATATCAGTGCCTGGGATTGTCCCAAATCAAATGCAGAACCCTGCACTTGGTCTTGCTGAACCTCATGAGGTTGGCATGGGCACACCTCTCCAGCCTGTCAAGGTCCCTCTGAATGGCATCCATTCCCTCCAGCATGTCAGCTGCACCACACAGCTTGGTGCATGTAGTCAGTGAACTCACCAAGGGTGCACTCAATGCTACCGTCCACGTCGCTGATGAAGATGCTAAACAAGACTGCTCTCCGTACTGATCCTTGAGGGACTCCACATGTCACTTGCCTCCGCTTCGACATGGACCCACTGACAGCTCTTCTTTGGGTGTGGCCTCCAAGCCATTTTATCCACTGAGTGGTCCATCCATCAAACCCATATTGTACCAGCTTGGATACTAGAATGTCATGTGGGACACTGTCCACGGCTTTGCTCAGATCCAGATAAATGACACTGGCTGCTCTTCCCTTGTATACTGACGTTGTGACCTTGCCATAGAAGGCCCCTAGGTTTGTCAGGCATGATAAGAGAGGCTGAGGGAGCTGGGATTGTTTAGCCTGGAGAAGAGGAGGCTCTTATTGCTGTCTACAACTACCTGAAGGGTGGTTGTAGCCAGGAGGAGGTTGCTTTCTTCTCTCAGGCAACCAGCACCAGAACAAGAGGACGCAGTATCAAGCTTCACCAAGGGAAGTTTAGGCTGGAGGTGAGGAGAAAGTTCTTCTGAGAGAGTCATTGACTGCTGGAATGGGTTGCCCAGGGAGGTGGTGGAGTCACCGTCCCTGGAGGTGTTCAAGGTGGGTTTGGACGTGGCACTTGGTGCCATGGTCTGGTCTTGAGGTCTGTGGTATTGGGTTGGACTTGATGAGCTTTGAGGTCTCTTCCAACCTTAGTGATACTGTGATTTGCCCTTGATGAAGCTGTGTTGATTGTACCCAGCCACCTCCTTATTATTCTACCTCAGCAGTGCCTCCAGGAGGATCTGCTCCATTATCTTAACCAGGCACAGAGTAAGACTGCCTGGTTTATAGTTACCTAGATCACCCTTCTTTCCCTTTTTTAAAATGGTGTTTATGTTTCCTCTTTTCCAGTCAGTGGGGACTTCACCAGACTGCCAGGACTTCTGAAAAGACTGAGAGACAAAGTCACACAGGTAAAGTTTCTGGATATATATTTAAATATTAGTCCTCAATTTAGCCAAAAAAAAAAAAAAAAAAAAAAAAAA
>VWZE01005337.1:826671-849066 GCA_013396675.1 Eubucco bourcierii
AAAAAAAAAAATCAAAACCACACAGCAACAGCTTGGGTTTTTAAATATAACTTCATAAAAACACCAACCATACCACAGTTAAAGGACAGAAACTTAGTATAGTTTTTTCTGTACTGCCATAACAAGGGATCTCAGAATGATCTCCAATAGAAAGACTAGAATTCCATCCAAAACATTCTGATTAATCTGTTGCACTACTAACAATACAGAACAGTTATCTGCTCTTTAAACATATGGATTTATACTGGCAATTTAATAGCATTGTAAAAAAGACTTTTTTTATATATATTAAACTTTATTCAGATTTTCATGTTTTATTCATATCAAGTCCAACTTGTCTTTTATGAAGAAAATTCCCACTGTGGGAATTTCTTCAGCAGATTATTTCCTAGGAGTCTGTAAAATAACTTCAGTATCTGAAGGGATTAAACAACTTAACATGGGTATCTGTCAGTAAAATAATGATTATAACTAATAGACACATTTAATTGCTTCTCATCTCAAAGAACAGTCACTGTAACAGTAGATGGGCATAAAGTAAACAGCTGTGTGTGTATGTGTACATCCTTCTTCATTTAAAAGTGATTATGGAATCACTATTATGTAACAGCAAGCTCAACATCATCTGACACATGGGATTGATGCAGCTGTTTGTGTGGTGCAAGGGAAGGAGGGAAGGGAACTGAACTGATCTCAACTTCTTTTCCAGAGGTCTCAGAGCGGTGAATGTAGAGTGACAGGCACTTCCCTTCAGACCACAGTCCTTAAGTAATGTACACATACAATACACAATACAGGTTAGCGGTCATACATCTTGACAATGAAACAGCACTTGTGAATCACTAAAAACATAAATAAATTTGTAAACTCTCCCCTTTGAGTAGAGCAATATATTAATAATTTCACACGGCCATTCAAACTTTTGTACAAACAATGCAGTATTAAAATTGAACTACTTCAACAGGCAGATAACAGCATTTTAAAGTTGTTGACAATACAAGTGCAGTACATGTTAAAAAAAAATCTAGGAGCAACACATAGGAATAATACAGTTGTGAAGAAAGTAAGGATAAATAGGACAAAGCATAAATTTTAAAGTTCAAGAGATGGTGAAAACTGGCCAATACACTTCCAAGAAGCCAGTATTTCACGGGAAATGCTGAAATTCTGCATTTTTTTTTTTTCCTTAAAAGAAATTTCCAACTTTACCTATACATACAGCAAGTGAACTGATACCCACTTTTCAGTCTTAGACAGTTTTCAGCACCATCTGCTATAGGTCTATTCAAATTCCATAGAATCATAGAGTCGACCAGGTTGGAAGAGACCTCCAAGCCGGTAGCACTGCTTGGGGTTGCTGTGGCCAAAGTGTAGAACTCTGCACTTAGCCTTGTTAAATCTCATCCCATTGGCCTCTGCCCACCCATCCAGCCTGTCAAGGTCCCTCTGCAGAGCCCTCCTACTCTCCAACAGATCAACACCTGCTCCTAATTTGGTGTTATCTGCAAACTTACTGATGCTGGACTCAATCCCCTGGTCCAAATCATCAATAAAGATATTGAACAGGACTGGACCCAGCACTGATCTCTGAGAGACGCCACTAGTGACTGGTTGCCAACTGGATGTGGCACCATTTACCACCACTCCATGGGCCCAGCCCTCCAGCCAGTTCTTGACCCATATCAGACTGAATCTGTACAAGCCATGAGCTGCCAGCTTTGCCAGGAGTTTGTTGTGGCAGACAGTGTCAAAGGTTTTGCTGAAGTCCAGGTAGACTACATCCACAGTGTACCCCACATTCACCAGGCAGGTAACTTGATCATAAAAGGAGATCAGGTTGGTCAGGCAGGACCTGCCCCTCATAAACCTACACTGGCTGGGCCTGATCCCTTGGCCATCCTGTATGAGCTTTGTGATGGCACTCAGGATGACCTGTTCTGTAACCGTGCCTGGCACAGAGGTCAGACTGACAGAGCTGTAATTTCCTAGTTCCTCCTTCCAGCCCTTCTTGTGGACAGGCATCACACTGGTAGCTTCCAGTCTTTGGTGACCTCTCCAGTGAGCCAGGACTGTTGATAAATGATNTACACTGGCTGGGCCTGATCCCTTGGCCATCCTGTATGAGCTTTGTGATGGCACTCAGGATGACCTGTTCTGTAACCGTGCCTGGCACAGAGGTCAGACTGACAGAGCTGTAATTTCCTAGTTCCTCCTTCCAGCCCTTCTTGTGGACAGGCATCACACTGGTAGCTTCCAGTCTTTGGTGACCTCTCCAGTGAGCCAGGACTGTTGATAAATGATGGAGAGTCGCTTGGCCAGCTCATCTGCCAGCTCTCTCAGCACCCTGGTCCCATGGACTTGTGAGGATCCAAGTGGCTCAGCAGGACCCTTACTGCTTCCTCCTGGATTACAGGGGCACTATAGTGCTCCCTGGTTCCATCTGTCAGTTCAGGAGGACAGTTGTCCTGAAGACAACCTGTCTCACTATTGAAGATTGAGGCAAAGAAGGTGTTAAGTACCTCTGCCTTTTCCTCATCCTTTGTTACTATATTCCCCTCCACATCTAATAAGGAGTGTAGGTTGTCCTTGCCCCTTCTTTTGCCATTAATATATTTATAGAAACATTTTTTATTCTCCTTTATACCAGTGGCCAGTCTAAGTTCTAAATGGGCTTTTGCCTCTCTAATTCTTATCCTTCAAGACCTAGCAACGTCCTTAAACTCTTCCTGGGATACCTCCCCTTTTTTCCCCCCAAAGGTGATACNCTCCTTGCCCATCCAGTCTGGCTGTCTCCCTCAGCAGCTCATCTTCTGGCACATTGGCACAGCCTGTTCCTGAGCCTTCAAGAGTTCTTTCTTGAAGAAGATCCAGCCTGCCTGGACCCCTTTGTTTTTAAGGGCTGTTTCCCAAGGAACTTTCCCAGTTAGTTCCTTAAATAAGCTGAAGTCTGCCCTTTGGAAGTCCAGTGTGGAGGTTTTGTTGATGCCCCTCCTGGGTTCCCCATATATTGAAAACTCTCTAATTTCATAGTCACTGGACCCCAGGCAGCCTCCAACAACACCTCCTAGGAGCCCTTCTCTGTTTGTGAACAGCAGGTCAAGCAGGGTCGCACTCCTTGTAGGTTCACATAACAGCTGAGAACCTATCCTCCATATGCTTCAGGAACCTTCTAGACTGCCTCTTCTCTGTGGTGTTAAAGTCCCAGCAGATGTCTGGCAGGCTAATGTTACCCACAAGAACAAGGGCAAGTGATCTTGAGGCAGCCTCCAACTGCTTAAAGAATAATAAATCAACCTCTTCTTCCTGGTTGAGTGGTCTATAACAGACTCCAACCAGGATGTCTGCCTTGTTGGCCTTCCGCCTAATTCTTACCCATAGAGACTCAACCTGATCATCCTTAATCTCTACTGCAATGAGCCCAGAGCCTCCCTAATATACAGGGCCACTCCTCCACCCTTTCTCCCTTGCCTGTCTCTCCTGAAGAGTCTGTAGCGCTCCAGTTGTGTGAGTTATCCCACCATGTTTCTGTGATGGTGACAACATCATAGTTTCCAGACACTAAAAAAAACAAAAGTCCTGAAAAACCTAAGCATTAATTGAAACTGTTTCCAAATATTAATGTCTGTGATTTTGACATACCTTGTTTCCTCAAAAGAACATATTTGTTTATTTTGTCTGTAAGCATAATTTCCAAACTATAAGACAATTCTAAAGAAAGTTTATCTTAACCAAAGAGTAATCAGTTACTTTCTTGAAAGACTTCAGAGATTATTTGCTTCCCAGAGATGTTGTGGAGTTTCTTTCTCTTAAAGACCTTCGAAACCCACCTGAATCCATGCAACCTGCCCTAAGTGATCCTGCTTTGAGGGGGGGGCTGAACACGATCTCTAGGTCACATCCAACCTCTGGTATTCTATGGTTAGCAAACTGACTCCACTATCTCTTCTTCCTGTCAGCAGTCCATCATCCTAGACAACAGTTTTGTTTAAGGGCAGATAGAAAATTATTCTAAAACAATTACACTCTCTATTCAATGCTCTAGGGATGGCACTGCCTGCCTAACAACTATTCTGTAAACTATTCAGATACAGTTGCCACCATCTAACACATGCTGAAGTTAAAAAAAAACCAAAACCAAACACAACAACAAAAAAAAAAAAAAATCCAAACAAAAAAGCCACTTTTTTCTTGTAACAGTTTGCTAAACAGCTAATCTGTCACTTTTTCAAAACTAAGCCTGAAAGACATAAAAATTCAGAACCTTCTCACATATGACCACGAGCAGATACTGTGCTTGTCAATACAGTAATGCTGCTCTATCTTCACTCTTAACTGTATCAGTAGTTCTGTACTAGTATAAAGTATTGCCTATCACATCATACACCATTACTATGGTATCATAGACTGATAAACTGAAGTATTAGTCTAGAATGCTGCCAGCGTTACTATTTTGGTTTTTAAGATAAGCTACACACAATGCAAGCAAAACCACTTGTTCCTGTAGAAAACGTTTCAGAAGTGCCATGTTAGGCCCCTGCCCAGTTATTAAGTATTACTGGGGGGGGGGAAAAAAAAAAATTGTGTTAGACAGCTTCTTCTCTTGACTATCTTAAACTTCTTCTCTATCATAAACTCATTCCTTCCAGAAGGAAAAAAACAATTAAAACCAGATTATAAAATGCAAACATACAAATATTCTGCTTGGGCAAGTTTTCAAGGTATTTTAAATTTATTGCTAAGTAAAGATCCTTGCAGTCTCCATACTCCTCTCACACAGAGGAAAAAAAACCAAAAAAGAACAAATACACCACATAAAACTCAAGATACGAACATTCCCATGTATTTCATTACTTCAGAGTTGTTCACAAACTCTGAAGGCACAGCACAGGACAATCATTACTTAGTTCTGGCTGGCTCCTGTTGTCTTGCCAGTAAACAGATTTGAGGAATGTCTCACTGGACCACCAGGAACTCAGTCACAGAATCTTCTCAGATCTTTCCCTCACTCTGAATTTTTGCCTAACTTGTCAACTTGCATTTGCTTCAGTTATGAGCAGATGTACAAGCTCTCCATACCACCTTTTGAATTAACTCCATGCTTCCACTCCTCCGTGAAATTGTAACATTTAATCCAACAGTTCAGAGCTTTTAAAAAAACTAAACAAACACACAAAAAAAATGCAAACCAAAAAAACACAAACCAGCAATAACAAAACTGTCACTGACACTACAGAAACTACATTCAGGCCATAGCATGGACCTGAGGTAGCAAACTGCTCTCTGAAGACTGAAACACTACTTTTGAGAACGTGTGCATCTCTGGAAGTACTCTGGCACACAGAAAAACTTTTTCAGGACTCAAAGCCAAAGAGACACAGCTTGAATATTTACAGTAATACAATTTGATTCCATTGCAAACACTAAGAATTCTTAAAACTAACAAGTTGGCAGAGCAGTCTACAAAGCATCTAGCATTATCCAAAAGGTTTGTGAAACATAGCTAAGAACCATCAGTTTTTTGTCTGAACAATTAAATTCCCTGTTCAGAGAGACATGCAACTCTGGGTAACTGCTGGGGTCCACAAATAAAAGAAAAACTCACAGAAATTACTGCACAGACAGTCAAGCTCTCTGCAAGATTGGCTACTGCTGTAAAATTGAGGTGGATAGCATGGATAAACACTGAAACATTGTTAAGATAAAACTAGTGCGCTAGTTCTTAGACACAGTGAAAACGAGAGGTAGAAAAAAGTCAGCAATGGCTCCAACTGTAGAGACTCCCAAGTACCTGCAAGTGACTGCAGACACACAGCACCATGGAAAAGCAGCTTTAAGCCCTTAACTGAGAACTGGTTAAAGCACAATACCACAGCATTCAACCCTTATTGCTACAGAAAAAAAAGTTGAGGTGGACTTTTTTTTTTTTTAATAAAGTTGTTCTACATAACTCAGCAAACCTTGTAATAAGTTTCTCAGAGGCAGAACTGTTTATAAAAACAAACAAAAAACCCCACAACAAACAACACCAAAAAACACCAGCAAAAAACATAACTAGGCCTATGCAAATAAAGCAAGTCATCTCCAAAGAAGGAGAAGAGAGAGAAGATAGCTTGTTAGCTCCTCCACTGGGAGCCTCTGCAGTCACATTCTATTACAGCACAAATTCATTTCAACATAAATCTTTAACAAGTTGGGAAGATGAGGGCCTTCTAAGGCCATCACAGGCAGAAGCAAAAGAATTTCTGATAGAGCTTCTGGTCTGCCAAGTTCATGAAGGACTTTGGAAATGGGATTGCAGAATGCAGACATACATGCAGAGCAACATCATTCATCCCAAAATAGCTGCAAGTGCACTTCATGATACAGATACCATATAAACAGAATACTTCCGTTTCTTCTGAAGCCAGTTTCCTCACAAACATAATGGAATCATAAAATGGTCTGGTTCAGAAGGGACCTCCAAAGGTCATCTAGTCCAACCCCTTCTGCAGTAAGCAGGGATATCCTCAATCAGATCAAGCTGCCCAGAGCCCTGCGGAGCCTCACACTGAATAAAACACAAGTGCTGAAAAGAAATGAACATTCAAAAATGCAAACTCAGTGAATGTACAGACAAGAAGAACAGGCAATGGTGTAATACACAGATTTTAATCAACTTCAAGGAAGACATTTTTTCACTGGATTAGGTTGCTCAAAGTCCCATCAAATCTAGCTAGATCATTTCCAGGGAGAGGGCATTCACAACTTTTCTAGGCAAGTTATTCCAGCATCTCATTATTGTCCTTGTAAAAATATTCTTCTTTATGTCCAATCTAAACCTAAACTCTTTTAATTTAAAACCACAGCTCCTTGTCTTGCCACTTCAAGCATTGCTAAAAATTTTAGTCTGTCATTGTAAGTACTCTAAGTACTGAAAGGATGCAAAAACGTCTCCCTGGAGCCGCCTTCTCCAAGCTAAAGAATCCCAACTCTCTCAGCATATATTCATAGGAGAGGTGTTTCAGGCCTGTGATCATTTTCATTATATTCCTCTGGACCTGCCCTAAGAGGTGACTACATTTCTTGTACTGCAGACCCCAATACTAAACACAGTACTCCACATGGGATCTCAGAGCAGAGTAAACAGGAAGACCCAATTCCCTCACCCTCCTGGTCAGACTTCTTTTTATGGAGTTCAGGATACAGTTGGCTTTCAGAGTTGCAAGAGTATAATGCCAACACACATCCAGCTTTTCACCTACCAGTACCCCATCATCTTTCTCCCCAGAGCTGCTCTCAATCCATTCATTCCCCAGTCCATCAATACTGGGGATTGCCTCAACCCAGGCACAGGACCTTGCAGTTTGCCTAATTGACCTTCACGAGGTTGGCATTAGCTTACTCCTCAGGCACCTGAGGTCCTTCTGGATGGTACCTCTTCCCTCATGCCTATCAGCTGCACCCATCAGCTTGGTGTCATCTGCAAAGTTGCAGAGAATGTACTCCATCCCACTGTCCATGTCATTAATGAAGATACTGACCAGCATCAGTTCCAGTACAGATCCTTGAGGGACATAAGTTTTTACTGATCTTTGTTTTGACATTGAGACGTTGACTGCAACCCTCTGGACGTGGCCATCCATCCAGTCCCTTATCCGTGGAACAGTTCATCCACTAAAAATGCATCTTTCCAATTTAGAAACAAGAACAATGGGTGAGATTATGAGGTGCTGCCTCCAACAGATAGAAACAAAGTTCGGGAAAGAGAAGAGACAACAAGCACATTTGCACCTTGTTGTTCATCTTCTAGACTTCTAAAATAATAATTCACATATAGGCCATGTTCTCATGAGCTTATTACAACAGATCAATACTCAGAATTATTAGTTACTATCATGAAAAAAACTAAATGTTACCAGGAGTGACTTGTCAGAAGAGAGCAAGGTGGAAGAAGAACATATAAAACTTTTACAGTGACTACTAAGAAGGAAAAAAGTCAATTCTCATACAAGAAAACAGATATGAGAAAACCTATAGCATGGGTGTCTCATGAGCAATACTTATAAACAGAGAAACTTTAAAAGGAGACTTAGCAGATGTATCTCTTCCTTTCCATCCTCCAACTGCTTACTAAAAACAGTCTCTGCCTTGACTGCAACAAATAGAAATTTATGCAAACAGGCAATAAATTCCTTCCCTAGTTGGAGGATCACAGCAGCATCAAAATGCAGAGGACCTAGAAGATGTCAACGGCTCGACTGGATGAGACACAGGAGAAAGGCGCAGATCCCGACCGTGTACACGAGCTGCCTTTTGCCCCCAGCACCCCTAGGGAGGTACCCCACTGCCTACGAGCTAGGAGAACGATTAGCACTCGGCGAGGCCATCTGGGGGCGGAGTAGGGCACGAAGGACACGAAGAAGCCGCAAGCCTTTCTCTCGCCGCCCGCAGCACTGGCTCGGCCGAAGCGCTGCCATGCTCAGCCAGCATCAAAGCAGAACGGAGGGCCAGGGTGGACGCCCAGGCTGCCGACCCCCGTCTTAAGCCCCGCCGGGCCGAGGCGAGCGGGAATAGGATTCCCGGCGAGGTGGACGCCCTTGGCAGCCGATCCGGCGGGGTCGACACTTCTCCACCGGCGCCCCTCCTCCCCGGCAACCCCTCGCCCCGCTGAGACAGCCCCTGCTGGAGTGGCGCGCCCTCCTTGCCCCTTCTGCCCGACACCACGCAATCCCCTCCACCTGCGAGATTCAACTGCTCTCGGGGGGGGTGACAATGGCGGGAGAAAGCCGTTTACCTTCGCTTTTGCCCAGGATGCGGCAGCAGAGGTTCTGCAGCAAAACGTTGGGCGATTTTTGGTCCGGGGTCGCCATCGCCGCCCAGAAGGCAGAGATGGTGTTGGAGGGGAGCGAGCGGCAGAGCCAGCGGCACGGCGAGATGACAGAAGGGAAGAGGCAGCACGCCCCAGTCAGCAGCTCAATGACCTAGCGACACTTCCCACTCCGACCGTTGCTGCCGCGCGCTGCCTAAGGCGCCATTTTAACAGAACCCGCCGAAAGCCGCGGCGGCGGCAGCTCAGCACCCACAATGCCCCTGCGCGCGGGGCGGCTTCGGAGCGCGCCGCGGCGAACACCCTCCGCCGCGCCGCTGCCCCCGCGGAGACGTTCCGTGTAAGGCATTGCCACCGTGCCGCTGCGGGGCCTGGCATATTCCCGGTAGGGCCACGTCCTGAGAGAATGCGACGGTGACCAGGCTTCGGCCACAGCTGCGAGGCTTGCGATGCATGTCAGCCCTGGCCACAAATGCCCCCCCAAATTTCCCCAAACGGAAATTTATAATTCCCATTCTGCAACAGCTTTCCATTTTTCGAAAACACTTTCTCACTCATCCCTCAAAAACCTGGGCGCTCATTCCTCCTCACAGATGAACAAGTAATATGTAGATGTGGTGTGGCTGCACTGGCTGTAATTGACTGTCAATTACAGTCAAGGCATGTGGGTAACTTTTCTACACAAAGCAGTTACAAATCAATGTCGGTCTGGAAAAATCTGTGAAGATCTTCAACCTATACCTTCCCTGCACTGCTGGGCTTCAGGGCTGAGCAGGCCTGGTTCCCTCAGAGGTTTCAGTCTCTGGCTGGCTGACAGAGTGCGACGTGGGACATCACACTTGTGGCTGCCCTGTGGTGACCTGTTTCTCAGGCTCGTCACCTTCTGACACAGACACCGACTTTCCCCAGGTATCTATCTTCCATCTCTTTTATTCAGTAAATTCATGGCTGGGTTCTTCCCAAAATGGGTAATTGAGGAATAAGTTTTCTCCCTGTTCTGCTGGAACTCTTTCTAACCCACCAGAGTGCCCAGTTCCCTAAAAGGTGTTTTGAAACCATGTAGCAGCTAGGTGGGCGTAGTGCACTGCTGGTTGTAGACAATTCGTGACGTGCAGCACACTTCGTTCTGGCAGACCTTGTTGGCTTCATTATCTGTGTGGCCGAGATTTCACATATGTGCGTTTCGTGGACAAACAGATGCAGGCCTTTTGTTATGGGAACGTTATAGATGTAAACACTGTTGCACTACTGGTAGAAGCTAATCATGATGGTAACCCAAAAGCTGAAGGGCATTGAGGATGTTTTTTTGGTTTTGTTTTCTATTGGTTTTTTTTGTTACTTGGAACACTACGAGAACCATGAGTCTCACCACTCACATTATGTCTTCAAATATTTGTGATGCTTTCCTTAGTCTCTTTTGAAAATTAAGGTAGAACTTCAAATTAATAAATTTATCAGGGTTTTATCTCGGGTGAGTAAGTGGAGGTTGGAAGGTGCACCTTCAATGATTATGAAAGACTTAAAAAGATGGTGTGACCTTCTTTGTACCAAGCAGCAGAAGAATCTGTTCCATTCTTCACTCACTGCTGCTGATGGTCACTTCAGATGGGGAAGGTGTTCATCTATCAAGTAGCAAATATTGTTGATCACATGGGGGAAAAAAGGTAAAACCAATCCAAGACAAAACACACACCCCCTAAACTTTGACAATAATTTGAGTAAGTGGTGCTCCTTTACAAAACCTTTACATTGCAAAGGAATCCAGTCTCTCTCACAAATACCCTGTACTGTGGATATTACTAATTCTTCCTGGTTATAGAATCATAGAATCATAGAATGGTAAGGTTGGAAGGGATCTCAAGGATCAGCTAGTTCCAATGCCCTGGACAACCTCCATAGGCAGGGACACCTCCCACTAGTACAGGTCACTCAAGGTCTTGTCCAACCTGGGCTTGAACACTTCCAGGGAGGGAGCAGCCACCACCCTCACTGGAAAGAACTTCCTCCTAACATCCAGTTTCAATCTCCCCCCTGCCAGTTTAAACCCATTGCCCCTTGTCCTGTTGTTGCAAGACCTTGTAAATAGTCCCTGCCCAGCCTTCCTGTAGGCCTCCTTCAGATATTGGAAGGCTACTATAAGGTCTCCTCAAAGCCTTCTCTTCTCCAGGCTGAAGAGCCCCAACTCTTGTAGCCTGTCCTCATAGGAGAGCTGCTCCAGCCCTCTGAGCATCTTCATGGCCCTCCTCTGGACTCGCTCCAAGACTTCAGTGTCCCTCCTGTGCTGGGGGCTCCAGAACTGTTGGGTTACTCCAGATGGGGTCTGGCAAGAGCAGAGTAAAGGGGGAGCATCACCTCCCTTGCCCTGCTGACCACGCTGCTTTTGATGCAGTGCAAGACTCGGTTGCTGTCTGGGCTGCGCATGCATACTGCTGGCTATTTTACCTATCACGATTGTGTCACCATGCTGAAACCAGACTACATTGTGTAGCAGCACAATAAGAACATGCCATTAAAATGGGCTCACTCAATGTGTGCCTGCAAGCAGCTAATCTAAGCTTTTCAACATCAATGCAACCACAGCCTACATTATGCTTCTGAAATACTGCAACAGCCAACCATTCTATTACATTACTGGGGATGTATTCTTTAATTTCTAGCCTCTTTTCCTAAGGAAATGAGGTTTATGCAGTTATCCTGTATGTCAGATCCACCTCAAGACTATTGAATCTCTTCACCAATTTTAAATAATTTTTTGTCCTGGTAAGGCATAAATCCTGCCAGAATGGTTTAAACCCTTGCTCATCCTCCTTCTGTTCAGGGTCCGGAAGTTGAGCAGATGAGCTAAAACAAAGCCTTGAGGCTAGGAGCTTAGCACCATGTGTCTGGTGAAGCTCCTCAACATGCCTGCATGGTCACACGAGGCACCAAGCTTTAAATGCATTGGGCAGAACAAAGATACTAAATGCCTATTGGCCAGTTTAACTTTCAAATTGGTCTATTTAAGGGGGGGTGGGGGGTTTGATTTAGAAGCTGCACCTTTTCTGCAGAGATTGCCTTTCTACACAAGCAGCCTTCCCTGCACACCATCCTTAGTGGCTGGTTAGACTGGGAATCGCGGTGGCCGCGTGTTTGCAGCTTACATTGGCTCAACTCGTCTGCAACTCTCTCCCTCTCCCCCCTCTGCCTGGAATATTTTGTATTTTACCATGGTATTATTATCATGAGTTTTGGAAGCATTCTTATATGGGAAACTTACTCAGGGATCCAAGGCATCATGAGTACCATGTGCTAGGGTTAATGCTAAGCCTCTGCAGCACAGTTAGAATTTTTCCTGTTTTGTGTTCCTATTTTTCCAAATTCTGATTGTTTAAACTGTTTAATTCTGTGTTAATAAATATCCTTTGTGCAAATATTTTCTGTCAACTGAAAATCCAAAGAATCTGAGGAAATTTCCCCGATTTAAAAAATATTAATAATAAACATTAATATTCAGCTATACTAATAATCATAATTCATAACTGATTATTAATATCTAATTACCATATTGTAGAGGGATTGAGTTATTAAAGATATTAACTTAAAAATTGTGTGGGATTCAGTGGACAGGGGTCCAGGTTAGTGCTCCCTTGAAGAGAAATGTATGGAGAACTTAGTTCAATTGTGTTTGCTGTTAGCAAGCCAAATGATTGGTAGACACACTCTGGACAGCTATGTATATGCACCTTGCTCTGGAACAACTAAAGTATCAGCTACTTCTTGTCCAGCCTGGTAAATAGATGATGCAGGAACTAAAGGTATAAGGGACAGAGAACTCTTGAAATAATGTGGAAAGTAGTCAGAAAGAGGCAGGAAAGATGTAAATTGCTGGAAAATAGAGGAAACTAAGCTTCATTAGTTCTGTTGCTCATAGAACTCCTTGCTTTTTTCTTAATGAAAAAAAAAAAAAAGTAATCCTATAATCTTGTCTAAGAAATATTAATTCTCATGAGGCACGTTGCTAGCATATGCTAGTTATTATGGCTCTACCAAATCCGGTACAGCTATGATCACATTAATCAGGTTAGGATATCCACATTTTTATGGACATGCAGAACCACATCTGAATTTATTTCATTTTTGAAAAGCAAGAAAGAAAAAAAGTGCCATTCAGATTTTTCATAATGCATACAATCCATTAGCACAGTTAAATGCGTGCTTTAAATAATGTGACAGTGCTGGGGTTTAACCCCAGCAAGCAATTTAAGCCCCACACAGCTGCTCACTCACTTCCATCCAGTGGGATCACTCAACCCAGGTATTCCACCATCTCTAGGAATCAAAGATTCCATGACACACAGTGCTTACCTGGAAAGGCAAAATTCTGTAACTCCAGATGTCCCCTCCTTTCTTTTTTCTCTCAGGGTTGTATCCTGAGCTTGATGCCATTTGGTACAGAATATTCTTTGGTCATTTGAGGTCAGCACTCCCAGCTGTGTTCCCTCCCAACTTCTTCTGCACCCCCAGCTTACTCACTGGTGGGGATGTGTGAGAAGCAGAAAGGCCTTGATTCTGTGTAAGCACTGCTCAGCAATAACTAAATCATCCCTGAATTATCAACACTGTTTCTAACACAAATCCAAAATCTATCTCCATACAAGCTCTACCCCAGCCAAACACAGTACAGACAGTAATTTACAATACCTTCTAGCTGGTGGTGGGACATACCAAAATCAGTAGAGAATTATGCTGACATCTTCAGCATTTCAGTGTGGCAGACAAACCTTTTTCATGTCTTACAACCAGTACCAAGAATTATAGTGTCTGTAGCAGCAGAAGATACTGTCTATGTCTTCCTTAGTTACACTAAGGAAGCCCTGGAAGAGTGTTGTGGGGATGGCTGAGAGGTTCCCCTCTAAGTCACTACAACCACTTATTATGGAGTCTTCATTCAATACTCACAGAATTAGTGAATTACACTTGACCTAAAGAAGGCAGTAGTATAGTTTATTGAGGTAGGTTAGTAATTGGATAAAGCTTTAATGAATGTAATAATTTTATAGCAAAATCAACCAATATTAATTGAGACTTAATTTGATACCAAGCTCACTGTATTACATACTATAAAGCATCATTGTTTAACATGATTAAGTGAAAATATTTGTCCATACATGTATATATATATATATATATATATGTATGTATGTGTGTATAGATATATATGCATGTGTATATATGTATGTATATGTGTGTGTTGTATATTAATATGTGTATAGATAGATAGATAGATAGATATAGATATATGACTTGTAATTGGGCAGAGGCATTTTTTGCTGCAATTAGGTATAGGTGGTTCCCCTCAATGAGTTTCCAGGTTTCAGAATGGAGGAGGAACCTGGGTGCAGCTAGATCCAATGTTAGACCCCATCAATGGTTCATGACTGAGCATAGAGGGGAAGTGATAAGAAACACTTGGGGGTAAAAAGAATACAGAGTGCCCACCTGTTTGGTCATGAGGTTCAGACCCTCTTGCCCCTCAAATCCCTTCAGAGAATAAGGTTAGGTTTACACCCTCATCCCAGACCTGGTCAGGTTTATATTTAAGAGCAGAAGGATAAGAAATGCTTGAAGAAAAAAGGATAAAGAATGCCCTCCTGTTTACTCACGAGGACCAGAATAGACCTCCTTGCCCTCCAGACTCCTTCAGAGAATAAGGTTAGATGTGCTCCTAGTCCCAGTCTTTGTCAACAGCTTTATGCCTAAAAGGACTTTGATTTTGGGACTTTGGTGTTTTAACATGACACTATTTCAGGTGAACTTCAAGTAGCAGCAGGTTTTAAAGGGATAGAGACAACTTAAAGGGATAGCAGCAATGGTGTGAACTTGAAGTAGCAGCAGTTTAAAGGGATAGCAGTAACTTGAAGGGATACCAGCAAGTTAAACCAATACAAACTTAAATGTATTATGGTAACTTACAAAGTAGCAACATTTAATCAGTAAAAATCAAGAATCAATTACAGCAAATACAGTGATTCCTATAAGATTTTAAGAGAACTTGCTAAACATAAAATCTCGCAGAGAGAGAGACTTATATACAGGTATAGCGGTTAACCTATAATTAAAATGTTGGTTTTCTGCAGATTATAATGCATTTGAGAATCCCAGGATCTCTAGGATGTTTCTCTTAATCAGCTTATTTTAAGTGGATGGTCATCGTCTTCACTGGTTTTTGCAGACTGTGATTCCCCTCACTAGCTTAATACAAGCTGGCTGTTTTCCCCTTGTCACCTTTACCAGTGGACAGCCAGAGTGAGATACTGAAACTAAGCCCACTGAGATCCAAAAGAGCTCTCATGAGCTTCACATTAGGATCAGTATTTACAGAGTCATGAGATCATGGACTCTGGTCAGTTCTCCCACTATGACCATTATCTCGATGGGTGAGTTTGGCTCTTCAGGGTCAGGGGGGCTATGGTATTCTGTTGACACCTTTCCAAGACATTGAGGAGTTATGAGTATGGTTAAGGAGAATGACCCAGGCAACTCCAGTGTCACAATGTACTGAGCTCTTTCAGCCTTCTACATTTCAAAACTTTAGCTCTTCCATTCTCCTACACATTTACAAACAACTGCACAATTGCCAGTACCAATTTCATGAAGCAGACAGAGATGTATCTTTAGCAAGTGGTCCAGCAAAAAGGAGGGGGCCAGAAAGGTGGTCTGGGAGGCATCCTCCTAATGTGGCCCATAGAGTGTGCGTGTAGGGTGTTGTCAGTACCACCACAAGGAGCAGCAGATGGGCCTCTTCTGACTCCAGCAGCTGCTGGCTTTAAGCATACACATAGGCAGCACTATACGGGTCTAGAGTCCTGCTATGCTGAGCCTACAGTATTAAAAGGTTACTAAAGGTGCCCTCAGATCTAATTTTTAAAAGTCCCTATGTTCTAGGATGAGGTGCTGTGACTTGATCCCTGTGCACAAGCAGGGCTCAAATGAAGAGAGAATTTGATCCAAACAGTTTAACCATCTTGAGTGTGTTAGTTCTTCATTGCAGCCTGATTCCTGTAACTCTCACAATACTGCTACCAGTTTCCAAAACTCTTAATTTAAGCTGTTCTTCTATTGACTGAGAAGCCTAAAGCGAGTTACATAATACCATACACCTACAGAAAGCCCATTGAATTGGCATGTATATCAAGAAAGAAAACTTAGTTTTTAAATACTTGGGAGATGCCAGATGCTATGATTTGAGATATTTAAGAGCAAAACCAATGATGTTTTTTCCCCCACTACTTAAAGTAAAATAACAATTTTAGATGGATAATATCAGCTATCCTATAAACTGGATGTATCACAGTATCACAGAAGGTTAGGGGCTGGAAGGGACCTCAAAAGATTATCTAGTCTAACTAATGTTTTACTTCTTAGAACAGTTGTCTTTTCTTTCTTTTTTTTTTTTTTTTTTTTTTTTCTTTTTTCCTGGTGATGCCTCCACTATCTGGTAAGTTTAATTTATATTAGCCCAGTGCTTCTTAAGCATAAACAGAATTTCTTTCCAATATGAAAATATACAGACACCTGCTCATTGAAGCCTACTCATTATTAAATGTTATTGGTCACACAGGGGTGCACAGAATTAGATATCTTTCTAATGACTAAGGTAACTGCAGACAGCTAACAGGCATTCCAGTAAGCTTAATAAAACTACCTGACATTTTCTAAGTTCCTGTAACCTTTTCTAAGATCTTGTAGTATCTCAATCATGTTACATACATGGTGCTGCAGTAAAGAAATCACATTAAATCATCTTTTTAGGATATCAGGTAGTGACAGGACTCGGGGAAATGGAGCAAAGCTGGAGCTGGATAGATTCAGACTGGACATGAGGAGGAAGTTCTTCCATGAGAGTGGTGATACCCTGGAATGGGTTGCCTGGGGAGGTGGTTGAGGCCCCATCCCTGGAGGTGTTTAAAGCCAGGCTGGACGAGGCTCTAGCCAGCCTGATCTAGGGAAGGGTGTCCCTGCCCATGGCAGTGGGGTTGAAAGTAGATGATCCTTCTGGTCCCTTCCAACCCTAATTGATACTATGATTCTATCTTCTACCAAAAAGTTTTGCAAAACTGCTTCTGTTTTGTCAAAATCCCTCAAAATGCTGTCAAAATATTTTTGGAAGTTAAAGCCACATTGTGACAACTGCTTAATTTTAAAAAGCAGTGCAATAATTTTGGAAAGGATCCTGGAGAATGAAGCTCCGTACCAAAACTGAGTTAATATTTCCAAATATATGTTTCATCTTGTATACAACATCAGCTTTTCAGTGGGAGTTTTGGCTGTATATCTGGCTTCAGTACTTTAGAGAAAAGGCTTTTGATCTTTTGCAAACCTAGAAAAAAGAGTGAGTGATGAACTATGAAGACACTAAATACAAAAATGGTGTGTAGCAGAGGAGGGCCACAAAGATGATCAGAGGGCTGGAGCAGCTCTCCTATGAGGACAGGCTACAAGAGTTGGGGCTCTTCAGCCTGGAGAAGAGGAGGCTTCCTGGAGACCTGATAGTAGCCTTCCAATATCTGAAGGGGGCCTACAGGAAGGCTGGGGAGGGACTTTTTACAAGGTCTTGCAATGACAGGACAAGGGGCAATGGGATTAAACTGTTAAAGGGAAGATTTAGACTGGATGTTAGGAGGAAGTTCTTTCCAGTGAGGGTGGTGAGGCACTGGCACAGGTTGCCCAGGGAGGTTGTGGCTGCTCCCTCCCTGAAGGTGTTCAAGGCCAGGTTGGAAGAGGCCTTGAGTGACCTGTACTAGTGGGAGGTGTCCCTGCCTATGGCAGGGGACTGGGACTAGATATTCCTTGAGGTCCCTTCCAACCTTACCATTCTATGATTCTATGATTCTATGTCCTCATGGCTGTTATAATGTTGATGGGTTTTAGTCTTGTAAATGCCTCTGTGTATCCAAGTCCACATTATGTGCTCCCAGATGCACAGATTAGAGGATACTATAGAATTTCAAAGTACAGCTTATTGTTACCACTGTTGAACTGGTAGCAACAGAGAGGCTAGAGACAAAAAAGAGCAGCACTGGAGTTACAAACACTTGACAGTTCTTAGGTGTATGATTTAGCAGGGAAATCATGTTTGGTTCCAAACTGCAGGAACATTTCTTTGTCCTGTGTCAGGGTAGGTTTTCTCTAAGTAGCTTCTATCGTGTTATATTGTTCAAACATTTCTTAAATGTGCTAGCTGGTGGATTGGAAACTGATCTCAACACTTCCTCTCTCCTGAAAATCTGTGGCAGTTAAAAGCATATTCTAGGAGAGTCAGGCTCCCAGAAACAGACATAAATATATGAGAGATACAATCAGATAGTAACTGGAGCCTTTGAGAATGAGGTTTGTTGACTGTGTTTCTTGGGTTTCATCTGTATGATTAGATCAGCTCTTAATTGAGAGCCTATGTAGGCATATCCTGTGTTTCCATTTATAATAGCAGTCAGATAACACCTTCTATCTCAGGATATCCATCGCTGCAAAAACATTTTTAGTATTCTCTGAGGCAGAAAAGGGCTAGCATTCCTATTTTATAAAGAACAAAATACAGAAACATAGACAGGCACATATTAAACATTTTGTCCAGGGTTATAAAAGAAATATCTACCCAGCCTTGGAATATCATCCATATAGACTCTTTTTCTAATACTCTAACCGCAGAATCACATTTCCTTCCTACTTAGAATGCTTTCAATGTTTTTAAATACATCAGTTATCCTTTGACTGTTTTCTATTTAGAGACAGGGATATGTACTTGGCACATCTCTGGAAGGCACACCAGCAACCTGTTCATTTGTTATGAACAGATTGTTCAGGTTTCCTAAACCTGAAGAAGGAAAGTCACTATTATCTTTCTAATGTCAAAAGCATTTTACAAGTCAGAAACTCCTTTTATTATCCTCAGTATAAGAAAAAGTAAGAAACACTATATTCCAATTAATTTTAAAATAATAGTTTTTCTCATGAAGATTGGAATTCACTGGATTATTATTACAGTTATTGCTTTATGAGGGAGCTTATAATAATGGTGGCATAATTTTTGTGTAAAAATCTTCTAACAATCTTCTTTAGAAATGTCTTTTCTCCAAGATGAGTTGCTGGTAATTTGAACAACGGAGATTTGCCAAACCGAATAGCAAGGACTATTGTCCTGCATTATACAGACACAATGAAAGAAGTAAATATGTGATCAAATAATCAGAGTCTAGTCCAGGATACCATGCAGGTTCATTTAATTTCCCAGTCCAGCTTCCTCTCCTGGACAGAAATACAACAGAAACCAGACAGGGGTGTTTATCAGTTAAGATGGAAAACATTACACTGAGTAATTCCGGCACAGGCTACTTTACTGCATGGAGAAAGAATTTCCACAACAAACCTTACATGAGCTAATGCTTGATAAATCAGATGGAAATCAGAAACTCTTCTGAATTGTGTAATATAAGATGAGGCATCTAAATTAATTTGTGGGCACCACATGCCTAGTTATGTCTGCCTGAAAGAAAGGTAGTCATGTTTTATTGTGGGAGGATGTCACAGTATCTGAAGCTGTTGGGGGAAAAAAGGAATTTTGTGGCAATGTAATTATAGACTACCCTGCATATGTGAGGCAGGGGTAGTGTCACACACTCAACCTTGACTCAGGGTTCTCAATTTCCATTTGCAGTCAGCATGTAAGGCCCTGTGTTATAGGGAGCTACAGCAATTCTTCAACAAAGACAATACAACACCACTGCTGCATTCTTCTAGCCCATATTTATTACCTGTGTTGCACTGGTGTTGACTTTTTAAAATGTTGGGCAAACAGGAGAAGAAACCTGTTTCTTTATGCTGTACCACAGTATTACATACATGGGAGATGCACCCAGGGCTTGTTGCAGTGTGGAGCTGGGAACCTGGAAACTTATTCTTCTGAGAAATGACTCTAGGTGTTGTATGTTAAAGTAGTTGCAACTCCAGGTGACAGACTTGACATATTTTCTTGCAGAGTTGTGGAAAGTAGTTCTGAGGGGGGATGTTTGGAAAAAAAAAATGTAGTAAGAGAATTTCCTATGTTAATAAATACTGGGTCAGCTAATACATTGTTTGCATCTGCTAATCATGTTTTTTTCTCTCATTTTAATCACCTGTTACATTTTAAGGACAAGCAAATCATTGTTTGGAAACAGGCAAATTTGTCTAGAGAAAGTGAACATTTCAAAAGCTACAAATTTCAGCTGGAAATTATGAAAAAAACAACAAATATTCAGCAAACTCTGGGTTTCTGGTGTCTTCTATAATATGATTTAATAGAAACATGAGATCATTTGGCTGCATGAAAAGAACAAGTTATAGATTGTTGGGAGAGGGCTGTCCTGATGAGCTCTCCAGATTATATTTCTATCCAAGCTAGCTTCAGAAGATGTAGCTGAACAACTGCAACTTGAGAATGCAAGAGTACCAGAGCAGAGAGAAAATGGGACAAGTAAAACACAAACACTGAGACAAGATATTTGATAAAACAAGCACAAGGATCTGAATGTAATATTCTCCTTGTGTAGGAAACAAAACAACTCTAAAACTGATCGGAGCTCGTGTCTGCATCAAAACCTTTTTTCTGCTTGACACAGCAACTTACAGTAAGCTGTGTTACAAACTGCTGCTACTTGTAAGCATGAAAGTATTAGAAAATTTCGTTGTGAGGGGGGTGGCATAAGAACCTGACAGCAGATTTATTTGGAATACACAGAGGAATTACTGTCTGTCAGAAAGAAGCACGACCACGTGCTTTTCCCTCAAACACTGGAAATCGCTAGTTGTGTGTCTGCAATAACAGAGGGAAACGGTGCTTGCAGAGTCGATCTTTTGTGCTTTCAAAGATCCACAATACTAAAAATCATGCCCGTTCAAGAAAGGGACGCCAGGTGGCACTGCAGAAGGCAAACAAACCGTAGCAGTTGGTGACACACCGGTGCCTGCTCGGGCATCCTGTGGTGGCAGCACAGGAAGGCTCCGCCAGCTGCAGGGACGACAACAACTCGGTGGTACTGCCCAATCGGTGGCTACCGTCAATGACGTTGTCATTTATCTCAAGCAGCTCTTGCAGATCAGCAGAGATTAAGAGCACGTACCACTTAATTAATAAAGGATCTGTATGATTTTAGTTTGCTTGGGGGTTTGTTTGTTTGTGGTTTGGTTTGGGGTTAGTTTTGGTTGGTTGGTTTTGCTTGGTTTTGCTTGACTGGTTGGAGGTTGTTTTGTTTTCTTTTGGTTTTAAGCCGACTGCATCTCTCACGTGGGAGAGGGCTGCTCAGTATTGCTTTGCTGTTACAGGATGCATCAACTGTTCACCACACATTGCTGGTTTCTATCCACTGTCTGAGGCTGCTGGTGTTTGTTGCCTACTCTAGAGAGAGCTCAGACTTGTTCAGACTAACCTCCCTACATATACTTTAGGGCATGGGCTCTTTCCACAGCTTTTCTGCTTGGACAAACACGGCAGCAGCTTAGCTGTGCAGGTTCACACTTAAATCATCTCAGCTGTTAATAAAACGAACAAACAAACAAAACCCAAAAAAAAATTTTTTGAAAAATCAACACAAAACCAAAAGATGCNCCTTTCTTCCCTTTCAGCTCTTTTTCATCTAAGGGAGAAATACATGCCATCCCTTCATGGCTGCCCCAGAAGCTAAGTCCTTTTCTTTGCTTTTCTTCCATGAAGTGAAGCTATCCAGGAAGAGCAGAATAAAGACCCTGCAATAGTTCTGTTTACTGTGAGACTGCTTTGAAAGTTGGAGAGGAGCATATTGGAAGAGGAAAAGGTTTTCCATCTGTACAGTTTGCTCAGGGTTCTACATTACCCTGTTGCACCAGCCAAATCACTGCTTTTAAGGGAAAAGACAGATCTTGTGCTGATGACTAAACAACGTAGTAACTCCTAGGGATGAGGGATATATGAACATAACAAAGCAGATCATTATACAAACTATGCTACTCTCAGGATCTCTGTAAATAAGTACACAGATCATACTGAATCACAGCTTCAAAAAGTCAGTATAACCATGATCTAGTTTATGTATTGTTAGAGCCCATTGACTCTGTCCCACATGACATCCTGGTCACCAAACTGGAAAAGCATGGACTTGATGGATGGACCACTCGCTGGGTAAGGAATTGGCTGGATGGTCGAACCCAGAGAGTGGCGATCAACGGCACAATGTCCACCTGGAGACCAGTGACAAGTGGTGTCCCTCAGGGGTCAGTGCTGGGACCAGTGCTGTTTAACATCTTTGTCAGTGACATGGACAGAGGAATGGAGTGCACCCTCAGCAAGTTTGCAGATGACACCAAGCTGTGTGGCACAGTCGACTTGCTAGAGGGCAGGGATGCCATCCAGAGGGACCTGGACAGGCTGGAGAGGTGGGCCCAGGCCAACCTCATGAAATTCAATAAGGCCAAGTGTAAGGTCCTGCACCTGGGTAGGCACAATCCCAAGCACAAATACAGGCTGGGTGGTGAATGGCTGGAGAGCAGCCCTGAGGAAAAGGACCTTGGAGTCTGGGTTGATGAAAAGCTCAACATGA
>VWZE01005337.1:856341-882104 GCA_013396675.1 Eubucco bourcierii
GCTGGCCACGCTGCTCTTGATGCAGCCCAGGACTCAGCTGGCTGTCTGGGCTGCATGTGCACACTGCAGGCTCATGTTGAGCTTTTCATTGACCCAGACCCTTTCCTCAGGGCTGCTCTCCAGCCATTCACCACCCAGCCTGTATAAAGACTTAATAAACTACAATGCGAAAATGCTTATGTATTTACAATGTGCCACGCTTCCAGCTGCAAACTGTGTAAAGTCAAATAATGATTCAAACTGCCAAGAGAAGAACCTTTGCTCAAGTCTCATTTTGAAACACATCTGTAAATGCTCGGTACCAGCTAGGATTCCTTAACTGCAGGGATGACAGGTATTTATCATTCATGAAAATGGTGTGGCAGAACACTCTCTTGATATTGGAACACTGATCTGTATTCCATTATTTAGAATAATAATTGCTCATTCAAAATTAAAATGTCCTGCTCCAGCTGCTACAAGTCTGAAATTAATAAGAAGAGTTTTCATTAAATTAATTCTGAATGTCTTCCCATTACAATGATGATAGGATTTTGAAGAAACATGTATTTGCATTATGTACTTTGGAAGAACACATGTTAAATCCATGTGCCACACACAAGTTAATCAAAAATAGTTATCTCAGCCTAAAAATATACAGAACAAAGCCTATCAGTGAGAAAGCCTTATGATTAAAATATAGAAAAAATATGTAACATACCTCACACAGTTCTTCTTGTATGACAATCTAGAAGAGATTTTATCTTTCTATCCTTCAATATAAAAATCTAAGTAATGAAATTTTTGTATTTGGAAAATTTTAATATTGCAATACATCAGAATCACACAATCACAAAAATATTCAAGTTGAAAAAGACCCTCAGGATCATCAAGTCCAACCAAGAACCCTACTCTACAAGGTTCACCTCTAAACCATATCCCAAAGCACCACATCTAAATGACAGAGCTGGTGACTCAACCACCTTCCTTGCAGCCCATTCCAATGCCTGACCACTCTTTCTGTTGTGGCTTGAAGCCATTCCCTCTTGTGCTATTGCTAATTACCTGTGAAAAGAGATCAGCACCAACCTCTCCACAATGTCTTTTCAGGTAGCTATAGACAGCAAGGAGGTCTCCTCTCAGCCTCCTCTATTTCAAACTAAACAACTCCAGCTCCCTCAGTTGCTCTTCATATGATTTATTCTCCAGGCCCTTCCCCAGAGTCATTGCCCTCCAGCACCTCCACATCTCTCTTGTACTGAGGTGCCCAAAACTGAACACAGTACTTAAGGTCTGGCCTCACCAGAGGAGAGTACAAGGAGACAATCACCTCCCTACTCCTGCTGGACACAGCATTTCTAATACAAGCTAGGATGCCATTGGCTTTCTTGGCCACCTGGACACTGCTTGCTGATATCAGCTGCTTGTCAATTAGAACTCTCAGGTCCCTTTCTCCCAGACACCTTTCCAGCTACACTTCCCCAAGCCTATAGTGTCTCTTGGGGTTGTTGTGGCCCAAGTGCAGGACCTGGCATTTGGCCTTATTGAAGCTCATCCCATTAATGTTGGCCGATTGTTCTAACCTACCCAGGTCCCTCTGTAGAGCCTCCCCTACCCTCACAGAGATCAACACTGCCACCTAACATGGTGCCCTCTCCAAACTTACTGATGACACACTCTATGTCTTCATCAAGATTGTCAATAAATATGTTAAACAGAAGTGGTCCCAACACTGAGCCCTGAGGGACACCACTTCTGAACGGCCACCAGCTGGATTTAACTCCATTGAACACCACTCCATTGACCACCACTCTTTGGGCCCTTTGATCCAGCCAATGCTTTATCCAGCAGAGCTGTGCTCATCTCAGCCACAAGCAGCCAGTTTTTCCATGAGAATTCTGTGGGAAATAGTGTCCAAAGCTCTTCAAAAGCCTAGGTAGACAATATCAACCAGTAAAAAAAAAAAAAAATCAACCAGTAAAAAAAATTTAAAAATCAACCAATAAGTCAGCTCCAACAGATGCACAACTCAAATGCCTCTACACTAAAGCAGGGAGCATGGGGAATAAACAGGAAGAATTGCACATATGTGCAAGTCTCCAGGGTTATGATGTCATTGGCATCACTGAGACGTGGTGGGATGGATCTCATGATTGGAATGTAGGGTTACAGACTCTTCAGGAAGGACAGGCAGGGGAGAATGGGAGGGGCTGTTGCCCTCTACATCAAAGATAGAGTCCATGGAGCTACACCTGGGGATGGCCAACGAAAAAACAGAGAGTTTGTGGGTAAAGGTTAAAGGGAAGACACAGGAAGGTGATTTCAGAGTAGGAGTCTGCTACAGACCTCCTGATCAGGAGGACAAAGTGGATGAGGCCCTCTATGAACAAATAGGAGAAGCTTCAAGTTCACAGGCCCTGGTCCTCATGGGGGACTTCAACCATCCTAACATCTGTTGGAAGGACAACACAGCAGAGCACCAGCAGTCTAAGAGGTTCCTGGGATGCACTGATGACAACTTTCTCCTGCAAGTGGTAGAGCNTCTAAGAAGTTCCTGGGATGCACTGATGACAACTTTCTCCTGCAAGTGGTAGAGCAACCCACAAGCAAAGGTGCTATGCTGGACCTAGTCCTCACCAACAAGGAAAAGCTGGTGAGTGACGTAAACCTGAAGGGCTGCCTTGGCTGCAGTGACCACAAAACGGTAGAGTTTAAGACCCTCAGGGCATCAAGGAGGGTACATAGCAAAACCACAGCTCTGGACTTCAGAAGAGCAGACTTCAGGGATCTCCTTGGCAGGGTGCCATGGGAAATAACCCTGGAAGGAAGGGGATCCAGGAAAGCTGGTCATTGTTCAAGGATCACCTCCTCCAGGCTCAGGAACAATGCATCCCAGAAAAGAGGAAGGCAGGTTAAGAATGCCAGGAGGCCTGCATGGATGAATAGAGAGCTTCTGGATACACTTAGATGCAACAAGAAAGCCTACAGAGAGTGGAAGCAAGGACCACTATGATCCACAGCCTTTCCCTCACCCAGTGGTTGGGTCATCTTGTCATAGAAGGAGATCAGGTTAGCCAGGACTTCAGGCAAGCACATCTGCCAACTCTTTCCTCACCCTTGGGTGCAGGCAATCCAGCCCCATAAACTTGTGTTAACTTACCTTAACACCAGTTCAATTGAGAACCATATCACATTAATATCTTCACACAAAAGCATTGTGAGGATCAGTTGAAATGCTTCTTTGACATGTTGTGTATAAAATAGTTATGCTACTGCAACTCTAACTTATTTTGCACTCCATTTGCAATCAAGATTTTAATGACTTGTATTTAAAAGATGTATAGATATAGTACTTAGGGACGCAGATCGGTGTGAGACTTGGTAGTGTTAGGTTAACAGACTTGATGATCTTAAAAGTCTTTTCTAACCTAAATGTTCCTGTGACTCTATGATTTGATTACAGTTAGTAGGATTCCAGGATGGCTCAGCCTTACCTCTAAGAGTCACAAAGATTTGCACAAACACTATTTGATTCTGTTAGTCTTCATGCTAACCAAGATCTGAAGAGTTTCTTTGGGCAAAGAAATAAACGTTGCCCTGAAACATCATGAGGGAGCAGTAAGAAGGGGAGGAGTGTACCATAAAGTGGTATCAGGGCAACAACTTAAACCTATTTGATTTGTAAACCAGTGTCTACATCATAAATTTGTATGATGGTATGTAGCTCAGTGATATAGAACACATATCTTGATACACAGGGAAACAAGATGTATATTAGGAAAAAGGCTAAAGTAGCAAAGAGCAGATAAAATACCACATAATAGACTGTCATTTAGCATGAAATAAAATGTGAGATAAAAAGTTCTCCTTAAAATATAGTTATAGCTGTTCTACATAATACTCATCTTTGAACACTTGAATAGTCACATGAAATTCCAAGTGAAAATGAAGACTCAGTTAAAATGCACAGTCAAATTGTCACTTGTCATTGCATTACTACATAAAATGAATTATCAGACTCCACTAGTTTCACCATTTTGGCATAGCTTTCATAATTCCTAGATTTTTTTTTTTTAACTGCTACAGATGTCTGTAGAATATTATTCATTCTAGGCAGCTGCATATCAGCTGCACAGGACAAAAAACTTTAATAATTTTCCTTCATTGTTAATTTTGTTGCAGTTTTCATTCAGTTGGATTTTAAATCTTTTTAATGGGTATGGGTTTTAAAAAGTATATCACATAAAAGGAAAAAAGTACTACCAGCTTTCTGTCATGGATGAGGCATTCAGTTATTTTGATTTTGTTAAAAACAATATTCCACATACCTATGTTTATTTGTCCTTAAAAACCCAAGACTTTCTGAAATGTCAGTTTATATTCAATAGTACAGGACTGTTCTGACTTTAATGAAGAACTATATTTTATATTAGATAGAAAACTAATTGTACATTACATAATAATAGATGTGGTTATTTCCTACTCCATTACATACCACAGCTCAAATATAATCCTTCTCAAATATTAGAAAAATAAGCTTGTCCATCTGTAACATGGTGTCATGAAGGCAGGGAATTAATGTGGCAGAGTCAGACATTATAAAAATAGAATTATTTTATTTTCCAGAAGGCCCCACCCCCAAACTATACACAAAACTAATTAGGTTTATTTACAGGCTCAATTCGATTGGGAAAAAATCTTCCCAGGATGCTATGGACAAATTTAGAGATTTAGGAAGTCAGGAAATGGAAGAGGCTAAAAGGTATAAACACAGCTTTACCCCACTATCAATCAGGCTGAGCAGAGAATTAAGGGACCAGCAGGCTTTACTCACGAAGCTGAGGAAGGTATTCAGCGATGGTGCCTTGCTGGATTTCTCTGCAGCTCGTCTGACGCTGCAAGCAATATCCAATAATCTGGGTCCACGCGGCAGAAATCCGAGACTGGTGGAAAAGCCGCCACAGTCTGAAGTGTCTGGAGACACAACTGCCACAAGACATGGATTCGTGGAAGCGACCCTGCCTCAGCAGCAGCAGGGGACAACCAAACTGCTCAGGTCTCTCCAGTTTGGAATAGCAGCCAGAAAGTTGGCCGCAGTACGATCCCAGAGTAGCCGGGTCCGGGTGCCGCTGGTAGTTCTCTCAAAAGGACCCCAGGACTTGCCAAGCTTGCAAATTTGCACAGAGCGGTGCAAAGTGGCGAGAACCATCCAAAGGCAGGGACGGTGCAAAACCGAGAGCCGTGTAAAAACGCAGGAGCTGTTCAAAAGCGAAGAGGGGCTAGAACAGGAACTCTGTCAAGGCAGGAACTCTTTTAAGGAGGGAACCTCATGCCTTCTACCTGGCTTTGTTTATCCTTTTCTAGACAAAGTATCCATTTGCCATTTTATACTGGGTGTGAAAACCCAGTCAACCACCAGCGCGGGCTTCCGCACGGCTCCGTACGCGTGTGGCAAGGCACCTTTTGCTGTTCCCCCTCAAGCCTGCAGGCTGGGAGGGGGAAAGCAGTTTTCATGCTTTCTCTTCCCCATTCAAACCCACGGCGGCCGCGGGGAGGGGGCGGGGAAGGAAGGAATTTGGAGTGTTTCAGAACACATGGTTGGTCTCAGCATTACAGTGGCCCAGATTACAGATTCCTTTAGCAACAATATAAATGTTTTCTGCCAAAAAAAAAAAAAGTGATTAATATAGCAGATAAAATCCAGATGCTTTGATCCAAGACTCTATAGAAATACTTTGCTATGCATATTATAGAGCTTCTATCACATTAAACTGATTCGAAACACAATCTTTGTTGGTTTAAATATCTGTTGACTTCTGAAATAAACAGAAAACTTAATGCTGACAGCATGAAGTTACTTTGAAAATTAATTTAACCCCAACTTACTCTGAAGGTTTATACTTCTTTGCAATTTACCCCCTTCCAAGACAATGCCAGAGCAAATGTGATAGACTTGGTCTTCTAATTCTAACCAGGCAAGCAACCCATGAAATAATAATTTTCACATCTTTTTCTTCTGTAACTGAAGACTGGGAACTCCGTGTTTTTAGTGCTAAGTGAAGACAATATTTCCTCTTCTACAAAAATCAATTAGCCTTGATTGTGAGAGTAAGGATGCATTTATATAAAGGTTCAGGGAAAAGCTTACAAATATTATGAGCGGTTTAAGATCTCTCAATAATTAGGCCTTTAATACATGATTAAAAGAATTTACCAAAGACTGTAAGAATGCTGACCTAAAATGCCTTTAAACTGACAAAGATTGAGTTTGTTACATAGAGGATGAGTGTTATTAGCAAGGGCAGCTGATGGCATAAAGTATCTCTCGTGTTGAATGCTACTTCTGGGAAAAGGGAGAGTGCGGAAGCGGAGGAAAAAGAGCTCCCAGTTGCCAGCTGAGAAAACAAGGTATGTCAGACCTCTGATGAGCATTCTCGGATGAGCAGGTACCACCCACTCACTTTTCCTGCAATAATGCTCCAAGTGACCTCAGGACCTGCTTCAAGCTGTGTTGGTTATTTCTGTATACGATGTCATCATTGATTAGGGCCTGCACTGAGTGCGGTGTGCTGACCGGTTGGTAAGCTGCGTGCAATCAGCCATGGGTCTCCTCAGGTCAGTTAGCCACTACAACGAAGGGGTAGGAGACAGGACTGTGAAGGGGTCCATTTTGGACAGTGCTGGTCACTCCCCGGGAGAATCTGCTACCACCACAGTTGCAGGTTCACTGGGTGAGGCCCTGGGAGTAATAGCAGTGGAACAACCACGTGGGGGCATCAAGGGAAAAGAATGGAGGCTGTGTAGCAGCTTGGGGGCAGGAACACACACCAGGTACGAAAAGGTAGTATCCAGAAAGATAGCAGGAGACAGCTGATGAAACAGAACAAGGAAGGTATCTAAGGCACTACACTAGAGCGAAAAGATCACATAAAATAACACAAATCACTTCCAAAATCTCCACATTGCTGCACATTTTAAGCCTAAGAGCGTGAAACTTTTTTTTACATCTGCCTTACATTATATAATGCACATAAAATAAACTTTACAAACCATGCATGTCATCTTCTTCTGCACTGAATTCACATGTTCCATTCACAGGCTTCTTTCCCCTCCCACGCTAAGCCAGGGGCATACCCTCTTTCTGCCTACCTATGTTACAACCAGGATACAATATGTTGCTTTTTTTATCTAGATTGAGTGAAACTGGCACCTTTACTCAGAGAACATGTAACACTCATTTGTCTCTTATATCTCCTGGAAGCATTAAAATGCAATACAATTTTTTACTCAATTTAAACTCAAGCAACATCATGATGCAAACACCATGGTGTGCACAGCAAACATATGGCAAGTACCTTGCCCTCTACTTCAGATTAGAGTCTTAGGTACTTCATACATCAGAGGTAAGGTTAAATACCTCTTACCTGGATCTTTTTTTGTTTAGGAGATCTTGATGATTTTTCTTCCATTATTTTCATGTGCTTTTTAAATCTTTCTTGAATCAGTTTTTAAATCTAAACTTTTGGTCTCTGTATCAGCCTGTGATGATGATTTGTTAAATTACACACTTTGTGAAAAGGTCTGCTTTGAACTCACTGTTGGGTAACATCATCTGCTGTCACCTGGCTCTTGTATCATGAGAAGGTTAAGTACAAAATTACTGTTGTCATGCATAGTACTTAAAATCTTTTACTACTCAGTCATCTGTCATCAAGCTGAGGTCTCCTGCTCTGCTTTCCTAGTCTCTTCCATGTGTTGGATCAATCTTGCCACTCTTCTCTATATCTATTCTAATACTCTTTTTGAAACGAAGGAACTAGAAATGTGTGAAGTATTCAAGCCCATTAAAACAGACTTCCAGACTTGTTCAGGTAAGTAGGAGAATCACACATCACTGAGAATAAATCAGTAATCCCACCTTTCTTAACCTCTTCTAGAGTTTCAGGTGTATCCTAATGTTCTTCTGTTTAGACACAATATAAAAGATACTTTTCCAGTAGAAATTAAACTGAAACTGCCAATAAGGAAGGAAGGACATGGAAGTGTTGGAGTAGGTCCAGAGGAGGGCCACAAGGATGATCAGAGGGCTGGAGCAACTCTCCTATGAGGACAGGCTGAGAGAGTTGGGGCTCTGCAGCCTGGAGAAGAGAAGGCTTCGAGGGGACCTGATAGTAGCCTTCCAGTATCTGAAGGGGGCCTACAGGAAGGCTGGGGAAGGACTATTTACAAGGTCTTGCAACGACAGGACAATGGGTTTAAACTGGCAGAGGGGAGATTGAAACTAGATGTTAGGAGGAAATTCTTTCCAGTGAAGGTGGTGAGACACTGGCACATATTGCCCAGGGAGGTTGTGGCTGCTCCCTCCCTGGAGGTGTTCAAGGCCAGCTTGGAGGAGGCCTTGAGTGACCTGTACTAGTGGGAGGTGTCCCTGCATATGGCAGGGAGTTGGAACTAGCTGATCCTTGAGGTCGCTTCCAACCTTACCTTACCCTTCCATTCTATGAAATGGAATGGGTATAATTTTCTTCTATAATTTTGTATCTCTTCCCTCTCCTTTACCCAGTATTTTCTTTTTGACAGATCAGAGCTCCTAAATGAAACAGCAGCATTTTAAATGGTTCTTGGTTCAATGAAAACAGAAGTAAATAGCCAGTTCAAGTTTTGCTTCCTTTTCTCATGTTAGTTTATTAAATTAATGTTCTTAAGGGAAAGAAATTATGATGTAGGTGCCAAAACATTAGAACAAAATTTGTCAGGTCAGTTAAATCAGTGAGCCAGTAGTGTCAAAAACACGTAGAAGAGATTTTATGTCATCGTAAAGGAAACACATTCGGCCCTGAGTTCCCTGACTGCACTGGCTAGCAGCTCTCCCTTGACTATAGGAGGAGATCAGACAGGTTGTTCAGGTGGAGGTTCTTACAATGAAGACACTTAAATTTAGAGAAAATTAAACTTCACTCCTGGATTTCATGCCATGGTGTACACTTGCATTTAAACAATATGGAAAGTCTGAACTAAAATCAAGACATAGAAAAACACAGGAAATGCACCATGGATGCTTGTTCTCAGCTTTCTTTAGCAAGTGAGGAGAAAATATTTTCTCTGCCTCATGAAGATATTCTGAGACAAAATATATTACAATGGTACAAAAAACCCAAACCAAACAAAACAAACAAACAAACAAACAAACAAAAAAACAAACCAAAAACCCTCACCAAACCAAAATTGTGGCCCATTAAAATAATTCTTTATAGACAAAAAGAGCAAATATTTTAGGAAGCCACTGAAATTTCTAGTATATATTCCTAGTCTTTGCATGTTAAATACAAGCTCATATAATGTCTATTTGGATGAACACTTACTGGTTACCATTTACCAATTTTTCCGTTAAAAGCCTAATCTCAGGGAGCTACCACAGAACATAGTATTAAAGTGGTTTTGCTTGTCACTGCAAAGAGAGACAAAGCCAGCAATCTAGTAAATTTCAATGCATTCTTGAAAGTATTTTTAGCATAATATCCTGCATTAGGGCTGTTTAAACACTTATTTATGTTCCTTAGCCCATGTTGTTGTAACAAGATACTGTATAAAGAGCAGGTTTTTGTCTGTTGCTTTCTTGTCTAATGCTACGTGGGACACACCACAGTTTAATATCCAAGATTTTAAGATTTAATGTTTTAAAGTCTAATCCTGTTAAAAATCGAGTGCAGTTTCAACCCTGAAACTGTTGTACTTGTGAATCCAAACTACAAGAGAAGAATTCAAATGTTTTGTTCAAGAGAATGTTTATTAAGACTGTTAGTTTAGAAGAAAGAGTAAACAAAATATACCTATTGTAAGCTCCATAACGATTGAATAGCTTGATAAAAAAAAATGGATAATTTCAAATAACAAAACATTTATCTTATTTCCCTGTGTGTCTCTCTTGGTGGTCTCTCAACTAAATCCCCCTTTCTTTTTAGGTAGCTTTCAGACTTAACACTCTAATTGCCTAGGACACGTAGTATCAACTAAAAGAAAGATCCTATGGTATCTAAAGACCCTTATGTCCCAGTCCTTTATCCTCTGTGAATAATTTTTAAAATGATGTAGTGAGAGACCTCATCACCACATCAAATGTGTCAAAGATTCTTCAATATTTCATAAATGCAATGTTGAATAAGAAATATTATTTGACTGAGGGAAAAGGTGTCCCTTTTTTTTTTAATCACTGTGCCCTTTGGATTCTTGCTTATTTCTATTCAGGGTCCTCTCTAACCTTCTGTAAGCTCTGGACAAATTTTTCAATTTCCCCTCAATAAAATCAAAGGTTTTAGAGGCTTCTTTGATCTTGCCTGAACCTGGCTAAGCATAAAAGGACAAACATTTTGGATCCTGATTTGCATGTCAGCTATTCCAGCATGACATATCAAACAGTATCAAGCTCATCCTGCCTTTGAAGAAATAGGATTTGAAATTTTTTCGTACTGTAACTAGATATAAGCTGACAGACTAAAGTCTATCTGTCATAGTAGGACAATGGTTAGGCTATAAATGCACTAGACCTCCTCTTGGTTTTGCTTGGAGAGTCTGGCCTGATCGACTTTAAGAATTCCTTCCAACTGGGCCTTACCTGCATTAGAATGCAGAGGTGTGCCTGAATTCCTTCTGTGTTATTCTGTAGCTTTGCAAGGAAAAACAGTTCTTGGGCCTGCTTTTTCAGGCAGTCCTTTACAGAATCACAAATTGTCTGTGTCAGAGGATAAAGGTCAAGAAAACAAGAGACTTTGGTGCACAAATACCAGGCTAATTACAAGCCTGACTCCACCTGATTTCCTGTAGACTTCTCTGGCTACAGTCCGTGATTTCCCAGCTCTCTCTGGGCTTCAGGCTGCTGTGTCCCATGCTCAACTCTAGCATCTTTAGCCTTTTCAACATGCGTTTGGTCCCTCCAAATTTTCCTTTTCTCTGGAAGACAAGACAGCAATACACATTATATTTAGCATCTGTAAGTAACAGAGCATAGTGGGAAAAGAAGTGACAAAAAAGATTTTAAACTAATGAAAATTGTGCATAGGTCATAGGTATCTCCCCCCATGAAGAAGCTTCTGGTCTCTGTCTTTCCTACATCTTTCAGACCCTCTTCTTGGTCAGACCCCTAAAGGTCTGAGCAGCATAATCAGCTCTCTTAGCACATAAACTAATTACCTCTCTATCAATGTAGACCAACAAGGCATTGAAAGATCATTAACCCAAAACAAAGTTAGTAATTGCATTAGTAGCTCTTCTCTTTTTCTTTATTAAAACTAGGCATATTTACTTATGACAAAGACTACTTGTAAAATTGTTACTTGTTTAAGCCAAAGTGGAAAAAGACATAAATACCGAAGGATTTTTACCCTGAGTTTCCTGAAGCATATCTCTGTGCTGTGTATGACATCAATTTAAACCTGGCAAACATACAAAATTATACCCAGCTGAGAGAGGAATGATGTGGGAAAGTAAAAAAAGTTTGAATTACAGCCAAAAAAAAACACAAGTGAAGAGCCTCAACAGTATCCAGAGCAGTAAAGATAATCTGATTTTGCTTGCAGTAGAATCATAATTTAAGGTCGGTTTCTCTATGCTCTAATTTGGCTGAAAAAGAAGAAATTTCTGAATTTAATTCAGTGATCTATGTTGAGTCAAATGTAGTTGAAATTGAGCCACATACATGAAACAACCAAAATGTGTGGGTTTGGTACACCTGGACTAATGGATTCAACAGGAGACACTACAAAATAAATTACCTCAAAGTAATGGTCCTCTAATAATCACAGAAAAATAAAACCATTTAGGTTAGAAAAGACCCTTAATATAATTGAGTTCAACTATTAACCTAGCATTGTCTAGTCCACCACTAAACTATGTCCCTATGTGCCACATCCGTGTGTCTTTTAAATACCTCCCTGGGCAACCTTTGCAATGCTTTACAGCTCATTTGGTGAAGAATTTTTTCCTCATATCCAGTCTAAACCTACCTGTCATGGATTGAATTGAACATGCTGCTGTTATTCATACCATGCCACAGTCATGACAGCTTAAAAATGAAAGTGCTAACTGGAGCAAAGTATTATGGGGCTTGACGTTCAGATTGCAACGTGGGAGGCTTCCTGATCCAGTTACTGTTTCTGAGTTCCATGTTCTTGGGTGTAGGCTCTTTGTTTTTCAGCAGACATAGCAGTGGAATGGGTGGGAGTTAGGTAGCTGCTCATTTTGGCTTTGTTTTATGCTGGGTTTTTTGCCCCCCTAGCATGGCCAGCAGGGCAAGAGAAGTGATTCTGCCCCTTTACTCTTGTCAGACCCCACCTGGAGTACTGTGTGCAGC
This sequence comes from Eubucco bourcierii, assembly GCA_013396675.1. Taxonomy (NCBI): domain Eukaryota; kingdom Metazoa; phylum Chordata; class Aves; order Piciformes; family Ramphastidae; genus Eubucco; species Eubucco bourcierii. Next base: position 868,667 of record VWZE01005337.1, read on the forward strand.
TTTGGAGCCCCCAGCACAGGAAGGACATGGAAGTATTGGAGTAGGTCCAGAGGAGGCCACGAAGATGCTCAGAGGGCTGGAGGAGCTCTGCTATGAGGACAGGCTACAAAAGTTGGGGCTCTGCAGCCTGGAGAGGAGAAGGCTTCGACAAGATCCTTATAGTAGCCTTCCAATATCTGAAGGGGCCTTACAGGAAGGCTGGGGAGGGACTATTTACAAGGTCTTGCAATGATAGGACAAGGGGCAATGGGTTTAAACTGGCAGAGGGGAGATTGAAACTGGATGTCAGGAGGAAGTTCTTTACAGCGAGGGTGGTGAGACACTGGCACAGGTTGCCCAGGGAGGTTGTGGCTGCTCCCTCCCTGGAGGTGTTCAAGGCCAGGCTGGACGAGGCCTTGAGTGCCCTGTACTAGTGGGAGGTGTCCCTGCCTATGGCAGGGGGTTGGAACTAGATGATCCTTGAGGTCCTTTCCAACCTTACCATTCTACGATTCTATGATTTCACTGCGCTTCTTCTGCAAATAGGCTAAGCTAAAGTAATCATGCATTGTATTATTTGATTGATTAGATTATTAATAGCTAAGGTAATTATGCATGGTGATTATGATATCTTATGTTATATTAAACTCTTGTCTCTTTATGTCAACCCTGAGTTGTGTGCATTACTCTTCCCCTTACTTTTGTGTTGAGGGAGCAGGTAGGTTAGCCCTTGGGCTAAACCATCATACTCCCCTAGCACAACTTGAGGGCATTTGCTCTTGTCCTATCACTTGCTGCACAGAAAGGAAAAGAACTATAAATTTGTTATGTTTTTTATGTAGAACAATTATTTTAAAAACTTATTTCTGATGGAAAATAATTGCTTTTATGATTGCCTTCTCTAATCTCCACAATTTTCCTTAATTTGGAGGTTTTCATATGGGAAAGGACATCAAATATGATGGAAAACAAAAAAGTGAAACTGAATTCAGAGGTTGCCAAAAATCCATATATTCCTTATCCTCTGTATTCTTCGGGAAATCTCACCACCTCCACTCTTCAGAAAGCAAGTTACTTTCAGTTTTTTGTATCTCTATCTTTGATCACTGACAAAGCCTTGGTAACATCACATATGGTAAGCAAGGTAAAAGCAAGGAAATTTTATCTCTTAACTGCATACTATAATATTCTTATCAGACAGCCAATTTAACCTCTCATCATTACACTTGTCTCTTTCTTCTAAACAGAACTAGAGCATTCATTCTGGACAAAGCATGATGTAATTTCCCAGTGATATTTTTGCAATTTATTATTAATAAGTAATAATTAATTTAGTGCTAATTTAGTTGTGTTAATTTATTAATAATACTTTATTAAAGATAATTTAATCAAATGGTATTTTTATTTCTATAATGTTATTATAGAATCAACTCTTTTCTGTTTATTGACCTAAATATATGGACGCATTTTTAGTCTGCATTTGGACTCATCCTGCCACATAAGAATCATCACAACTTTATCACCAGATTTTCTAGCATGCAGTAGCAGTCCTGATGGCATTCTACAAAATGATTATCACCAAAAAATTTCTAAGGATTGTAGTGCCTACTAGATGCCAGGAGACTGATTTTGCCTTCTTAGTGTTTCCTTCCATTAGAAATTTACTTTCAGTAAGTGACTCTGTAAACCTGGCCAAGCTCTTTGAAGTTTCATTGAGCTTGTATTCCTGGCTCTCTAATGCTTCCCGAGTCTATGATCTCAAACTAAAAGCATCCTAGAAAGTCACTCCATTCCTTTGTCTACTGTGGAGACATGTTTATAATCCTTTTTCACAAATAGCACCGAAATAGCCCTTTGAAGTATTTCTGGTGTCTCTCTTCTTGTTACCTAATGATTCAGCTGATTTTGGTAACAGAAAATTAACTTTTACTGGACAGATTTAAGGAAGTCATTTTGATATATCCGATTGCCCTTGCTTCCCCTTCCATTTCAGTTTACCATTGTAGATTAGGACAAATGCTATCTTCACCTCTTGAATGGAAGCCAAGAATAATGTAGCATGTTATTTGACATATTCTGCAGCTGCTACAAGTGGAGTACTCTATCTCTGCCTTGTCAGGTCAGTGCTGAATTCTGCCCTGAAGCAGACTATAAAAAAAGTAATCTGAGTGTAATTGGCATCAAATCATGATATTGATGATACCTACCTAGCAGAAACAGTACATATTTGAAGTCTTAAGTACAGCAAATAAATGAGAAGAGTGTTACCTTTAAGCTGCTTTTTTTTGCCCCTTATCATTAAACCCATACTAAATAATTGAAGTCTGCAGGGACAAACCTCTCTTTTTACGATGAAGTGCTGTGAAGTTCCAGGTTGTTTGCATTTTAAGATATAATTCTCAAGGACACAAAAACTTAAGCATGTTACACCAGTTGCCTCATATGTGCCTGCATCAGATGTATGAACAATCCACTCAGACCTGAGGAGGAAGCCATGAAAATTTTTCAAGTTTTTAATAAAAAACCCTTGGCAGCCTATCAGTGTAGAAGAGTAACATGCAAGCTTATTGAAAATGGAGAGGATATTTCCTCAGAAAGCACTTCTTTTTTGCCTTAGTCATGGAGGAAATGTCATTGTCTTCACTTTTTCCTGGCAAACTTAGTAGACAACGTTAGAAAAAAAGAGATGACATGTTAAGTTTTGTCGGTAGTGGCTGGAATACCTGGAAACCTTATACAGTGCAGGATGTTTTGCAGAACCATATCACTGTATCACAAAAGGAGGAAAATTGCTGGGCAAAAAGGAAGCATAGTTATGCTTTTCTTGGTCAAAATAATACTTAAATAAAACCAGAAATAAGTAGGGTTTATTTCAAGTAAAAGTATAGTAAAAGGTGAGTAGCTTTGTGCTACCTGATCTTCGCTAATTTTTGTACACCAATTAACATAAAAAAAATATCTGGACTTCTAGACTAGGATTTCTAAGTGCATTTGTATAACACTAAAGACATATATAGCACCTCAATACTTTAGGCCTTTGACCATGACTATAGTTTTATTATTAAATATTATTCAGTAAAGTTATTTTTATAGTATTTTGTTTATGTGATAGGCACAAGAATAAACCAACTCGATACTTATATTTCTAGCAGTTTCCAATTTCATGAACTAAAAATGCCCAATCATGCTTTCACTGTAAAATAAATTGTTTCTTTAAAAAACATCCCATCAGAGTACTTCACTGATTCTTGCTGAAGTCAAATTACCTATTTACTTTCTGTATAAACACAGCTAAATGTCCTGCTGATAGCAGCAGACGCACAGCCATGAGATAAAATTTTGTTTGTTTGCTTTTTAGAAATTTCTGAGTGTAACATGGTATTCCCACAGCTTTCTGTTGCCTGCTGAGTATGAGACTGAATAGAAAGTACTATGACTTAACAAATGCTTTTATTATCCAGGGTTTCAGTGCCATTAAGGGCTTGTCTAAAAACTACGGAGCTGTAATGGGGCCATTCAAATTCTCTTTATGCTCACTAGCTTGGGTATTGGCAATGGTCTAGCCATGGAACTCAGACAACATATACAGCTTCTCGACTAAAATTAGCTTATATGTCCCATAACCCTAACACTTAAAAGAAATAATAAAACTGTAGTAATACAATATACAGAAACATAATGTAGTAATGCAGTTTCAGCTACTGTATTCCAAATTTCCTTCTAGCAACAAGTTCCTTTGTGGGTACTATGTAATGCCTGTGTATATACATCCATTATCCTGTGTATATGCTATACATGCATATACGTAATGCATCAACCATTGGGTTAAGCATTATTAGTAGGTGCTATGATTTTGTGTCTCCATGTGAGTGTACATACCCTGACTAGTACTAAAGGGCCTCATTCTAATCAAAATGTTAAATAGGAAAAAAATAGTCTCTACGCATGGAGCTGTGAACACATTTTAAAATAATTAGATCAAGAATTACCTGATAAAATAAAGAGCTATCAAATACTCATTCCTCTTGTGCTTCATCTCCTCTCTTCCTCTCATCTCTCTTCTCTCTAGTTAGCAGTTACCCAGGTTTTGGTAAATTTTTTTTCATCAGGCTTTGTTTCAGTCTCTACCATCACCACCCTTCACTCTTGAAGCAGCTCCTCAGAAATCCAAGAATCCATTCTGATTGATAATGTCCTGAACTTCAGGAGCAAATTAATTTCAGTTACACCCATGCCAACCCACTGACGTCAGTGGGGCTACATAACAGCAGGCAAAGGATGGGAAGGAATCCTAAGGGCTAAGTATTTCAAGGAAGGAATTCCTGACTTGTGACCTTAAAACACAGAAGCCTTCCTATATTATTTCTCTTGCTACTGTATTCTTCCCTTAATATCTTGCTTTTGATGAGTACCCACCTTCTTTTTCCAAAGAGGAGGAAGGGAACAGCAGGGAAGAGTGGAACAAGTCAATGTTTCCCTTCCTCCCTTCTTTAAGCAATATGCAAAACTAAGGTAAAAATTTGAAATTGCTCTTTGCTTATGTACTTCTCAGTATAGATGAAGCAAAGTGGTGGCTAATTGATAGAATTCAATTTCAACATCAGCATGAAAACCCTCCCATGTCCAGTTATGAATCAATACCCATTATACGACTCATTCTGCCAGGATAATTAGTGCTAGAAATGTCACACTTGCTCATACACTTCCCAGCTCAGACACATCAGGGCAGGTCTGTGTGATCCAGTATACTACTGACACTTCACATAGCTTTGAATCATAGTTTTAACTTCATGTATAGGAAGTTCAGCTACGTTCATCTTTTTACAGTAACATGGAAGAACATTTGTGATTGTGGCCTAATTTGAGGCAATAAACTGCAAGTAAATTATTTTAGGAAGCAAAAGAAAGAGGCATACTAAAGAAGTAAAATATTTTGTATTCTCTCCTTTCACCTGAGGCTGTTAAAGGCTAGTTGTGGAGATATAAGTCATGAACTTGTTACAGCTTGGACCTTCCTTTCTAGCACAGTCCAACTGTGCAGAAGCAGAAGATGAAAATGGGGCAAAGCAACAGCAGCCTTGACTGTCACAGTGAATGGCTGCTGCCTGACTGCCCTAGAATACATCTCTATTTATAGAGCATCAAATACCATTGGTGGCACTTAATCGTAGTATTTAGCTTACTAATCATAGTATTTAGCTTACTACTACATATACCCCTCTTAAATGGTTTCAGGTAGTATTATCCACCTCCACTGGGAGTTCACTACTAAGCATCAGTTCCCCTAGAACAATTTCCAGCTAAGGATATTTTATTGTGTCCCATATTTCTGGAAACTGTAAAGTCAAATTTCCCCTTTCAGCAGTCTCTATCTGACTCTGGCAGAGACTTTCACCTGCTGACAGGGAGATAACTAATTTCCCTTGACAGGACAGCCTACTCCAGCAGATATCACGGGCTACAATTAATATAAACACCAAGTCAAAGTTTGCCTAACCAGAACTTAAGCCCAGTTACACAGACACTTGAGCTTCCTCAGAACAAGTCACCTAAGTCTGCACAGGCTTAACATCTCAGAAGAAACTGGTACTTTGCAGACCGCAGCCTCTTGACAGTATCTGTCTCTTGTCAGGCTTTTCACACTGTGTAGATGTTGACTGTCTCTCCTTCCTGTACAGCTGTAGAGGATTTCCTGCTTTCAGAACTGACAGCTTTGGGAAGTATCATGACAAAGCATGGAAGTTCTCCCCATGGTTTATTAATACTTTTCTAAATACCATGCAATCCATACATTCATTATGTGAAATAATGGTATGGAATAAATCAAACTTCCAGTACAACAAAAGCACGCATACATAGGAGCAAGCTACTTCCATAGTCAACAAATCTACCTCTGCCCTCTCAGCAAGCTACACAAATTTCCTATTGCTTATAAAACTTGTGAAGAGACAAGAAGACCTCTGACATTTCTTAGATTCACCAGTTAATACTTCAGTCCACAAACAATACCAGCCCCTGTACCAGCCTTCCATTCCTGCTCCTCTCCGCAGGATTTAAGCTTCTGTAATTCTATATAAAACAGATATTTTACAAGCCAGCAGGCCTTACTCTGGAAAAGAAAGATGAGACAATAAAAATGCTGATAGAATTTTTATTTTTAGCTTTCATGCAACTCTTTTATTTTTGTAAGCTGTTTTAGAGGGATGTAAATGTGTTAGCACACCTCTGTCAGGAGGAAACATTCTTCCTAGAATTACTGCCTACTTAACTAAAATAATTTCTAGTAACATACAAATAACAAGTAGGAACAAACCCATAACAGCAACTTTGTTGAAATTAAAGGCAAACTCCTGCAGGAAAAAAAAAAAAAAAAAAAAAAAGAAAAAAGAAAAAAGAAAAAAGGAAAAAAAAAACAGTGGCTGTGACCATTACACATTTCACAGCAAATGACATGATGGAATTGAATGTTGTCATGGTTGAAAGCTTCAGGGATCTCATACATTTCATTGAGTCTGTCTACAAAATGCTAAGTCTCACCATGTTCCCTCACAGCAAGCTTCCCAGTCCACACAATGCTCATCATGCCAAGCCTCTGCAGTGCTCATGACAGTGAGCCAGGCAGAGCTGCAGCAAGGGAAAGCATAGCAGCATCTTAAATAAACACTTTTCAAGCAAATAACATGTGGCCATAGAAGCAGGTTTTAATACTTGCTATATGCAGATGAAAAAAAACATGTATAGAACATTCATATTAAAAGCATTGTCAAAAAATTCTTTTGACAAAAATTGATTGGAATACTGCTGGTTTAACTATCCTGAGAGAAAATGTTTATGCCATTTGGACAAAGAACATTAAAGAGGTGCAGTATATGTCACTCTCATCTGAGATTTACCTACAGGAAATAAAAGATTATGGACTGTATCTATCCTGCTTCCATCCCTACTGGATGTGGGGGTCACCAGGAAACCTGGAAGGGTGAAGAAAGGACCTCCTCCCAGGCACCATCTTTCCCACCATCACTCCACCCCTGCTTTGTCCACTTTCAGCACACAAGAATGCAGATTCTAAGAATAACCAGGAGGGAGGGGGAAAGCAAAACGATGCAAAGGTATGCAGGATGTTTTCTATGGGACAAGACAGACTGCCTTGGACTGCAGTGGTGAATCCCTCTCTTTGGAATTTGTCCTCCATCTGCTCGTAACTTTCAAACTGGAAAATCTGATGACTGTATCACTGCATCATTTTTAAGCAAAAGATTAATATTTGTAGTGTTTAATATTTCTGGTACTTAATGTATTGATTTGTAAGTACCCACACTTCCTAAATAAACAGCTATAAAACAAATGGAACAGAGTCAGGAGAAAAAGCAGATATTCTTGAGAAACCTGAACCATGGCTTTTTTTGAAGCCCAGAATGCTCATACTGCTATATTTAGTGTCTTATTTAGTGGGAAAGAACAAACCACTAAAAGATTTCTTCCATCTTTAATTGAATAGTACATCAGAACAAGAGTGTTTTACAGATGACATTAAAGTAACCAGAAAGTTACATCCTTTACTATCCTTTTGAAGGATCAGTTGCTTGATTTTATTGCTAGAAAATATTGCTGAAAAGTTTTTCCTAACGTGGGAATAGATTATGATGAACACTAGTCGTAATAACTAGTCCATCTGATTATTATGGAATATGACAAGAATTTTTCTGTGCTTAAAAAAAAAAACAACAACTTTTTTTCTTGATAGTTTGGAGGGGGAAAATAGCCCCAAGACATGTAATGTACTTGGAATTTGACAGTTTCACAGTGTAGAACTGTTACACAGGCTGATCAGAAAAATTAAAAAGGCTGAAAACAAGAAGTATGTAAAGGTGTGAATCAGACCTGTGAAGTGCTACCAAAACAAAAATGGAAATAGCAGAATACTGTTCCTTTAAGATATCAAAAATAAACTAGAATACTGCCCTCATCTAGATCCTGATACTGCACTCAACTCTACAGTCATAGGAGTCTGACTGTGGGAAGTTCATTGCTGAATCGAGGCACTGAAGTGTAAAATAGAGACATAAGGCAAGACGAACATTAATGCAAATCGAAAGTGAAGAGAACACAAAGTTCAAACAGCAGCAAGAACAGAATATTATTTGCAATACCTATAGATCACAGCACTGTCCTTTCTTCTGCTTATTCACTGCTCATTTTTATCTTTTCCCACCCCCTCTCCTTTGGTTATGCATGGCTACCACTAATGAGGTTTGTCAACTATTCCAGCAACAAATATGTGTGAAGGTACTTGTGTGTGGTGTTTGAATAAGAAAGCAGGTAAATTAACAGGGGAGTAAATGGAAGACCAGATTAGTAACCATAGCAGCCAACAGCATCCCGTCCCAGGAAAAGCTTTCTCTGGTGGAATGTGGGTTTCCTTTTAATGAGTTTAATAACACTGTTCACAAGTGTTCTGAGTGGTTCACCTGACAGGACCTTCTACTGTTTTGTGTCACCAGTAAGACCTTACTGAATGCTATGCCTTTCCTGATGAAAAGGATTACTTTGCAGCAGCCAGGGACTGGGATTTCTTGCAAAGATGTATTTGCTAGTGGCCAAAAATTTCCTTGTGATTCGTTAAGTTACATATACGGAGGTAATGCAGATGAACAAATCTTTGTTGTAATTGCAAAGAAATGTCTGATATGACAGATTACGGATTATTTTGACTGATGTGTGTGGTGTTGGTTTTTTTATCATGTCAGATACTTAGAAATCAAACCCTATTCTTTCAGAGGATTTTGTTAAGAAACTGTATAACAAAGGTCACCTTTGTTAGTGAGGAAGTAGGAATTACATTTTGTCATAATGACAGTGCATTTAGCTTTTGAGTATAACAGAAGTCATGCGTTATTGCCAGAGGTTAAAAACAGAGAGGTCAAAGCATCAGAAATATGTCTCATTTTCACATGTAATTTCTGGAGAAAATAGATCTAGACTAAGAATGTCAAGTAAGAGTGATCTTCAGTCTCCAGTGCTTAATCCTCTGTCGTTTGGGGCACTCTACTTCTAATATGATCATCATCACAGCAGTTTAATGCTGGCCATTTAACTTACTTCAGCTTCACACTTTGGCTTCACTTTCTAATTGTTAACTGTCCTGGGTAGGTAAATCTGCAGAGTACTACAATGACCACGAATTACATTCTTTTTTTCAAATGAAGTACATGTATCACAAATGCCAGGCAGTGAAATGTTTTTGACACTTAAAAAATACTTTGAAATTAGTGTTGGTATTTCTTTTCACGAACAGTATTCAGAAGGATCTGAGAAAATACTATTTGCAATAGATAAAAGCACAGACATCTGTTCCACTGAAGGAATAATTTCCCTTGTTAACACAAATTAACTAGTTTAGCTACATGGTATAGATGTAAGAAAGAGAAGTTGCTCTTTTGGTTAGCTCTTCAGAAATGTAATAGAGAGAGAGATGCAATTAAGAAGTGATACATTAGTAGGGGGAAAGCTAGGAACACTGCAGAATAAGCTGTTTCACTCAAAGCATACACTAGTTTCTCAAGCAGATGAGATGCCTATAATTAATAGCTTTTCAGTCTCTGTCAATCCCCCCTACTTGTACTATTTTCCTATGTCCCCAAGTCAACTGTTACCACTTAAGAGTTTTTCAAGTATTTAAGTCACTTTGGCCAGACTACTAGAAGCAAGTAGCTCTAAGTAATAGGAAGCAGGAATCTAAACAGAGGTTAAACACCTTAAAATCTAGAACTCTAATGCCTCAGATTTCTACCATATTATCAATGTACACTATAACAGCACTGTGGCTATGATAACTATGGAACTTTATTGAAACTCAGCTTTAAATCCCACCTTTCCACCTTCCAAAGCTGAGGTGGACTAAGCTGCAGAGTATCACTGCCTCAAGGAAGAAAATGTAGAACAAAGTGAGCTTCTGCCTGTGGACCAGTCTCTCAGCATGTTGAATCCAATTATATAACAAGGTAACTCAATAAGGATTGCAAAGTAGCAAAACCGACAGCTGTACATAAGAGTAAATCTTTTGCACATTAACATATTCAACTTGATGTCTAATGCTGTTTAAACTCTGAGCGGCATGTTTCAAACAGAGCTGTACTGATATGGTAAGTAAATTAGAAGGGATGTGATATTCTGTGAGAAGTAGTAAGGTCAAGAGTGACCTTTGGTGATTTGGCTGGGCAAGTACAAGTACTGGCTGAGAGGCCAGTACTGAATCAGAAGGAATCATTCAGTAAGCTTGGGAAGAAGAAATGGAGAGAAATAGAACAAGAGGTCTAATCTGGCGTCTGAAAAGGAGCAAGAAATGACAGCTAGGTCATGCAAGATAGAGACAGCATACAGGCAATTCTAGAAATTTATTTTTAAAATGAGAAATTAGATTTTAAATAAGTGTGATGGCATATTCAAAGACAATTAGTTTCACAAATTGCTTAAAAGTGAAACATTGCATAATAGGCAGAACAGACCAGTGACTGATGTGATCGAGGTTCCTCTCAGTTCTCACAAAGTGACCTTTAGCAAGTCACTTGAGGCTAGAGCAAATAAAGGACCGAGGCACTCTAAGCCTGACTTTGGCAGATTTTAAGTACCTAAGTCTAAAAGTATGACCTAAACATCCTGCTCAGTTGCATACTAACCCTAGAGGAACTTGCCACCCCCAAAAAAAGGTATACATATTTGCTGTTCATTCCTCTGCACAAATGCTGCCCTGTCAGCAAGGGTGTGCTGTGGTTAACTTTCAGTGGTCTACTGGTGCTCTGTCATGGGTCTTTTTTTTTTGGTGGAAACAGGTGGACAAAGGACAACTAACTTAGGCTGTATTTTCACCTCAATATCTGCATGGAATCCTGCTGTGTTCCTTTTGTTTTTCTTGGCAGCATAGCACCACAAGTTCAATGGGAAGGGCATAAAAATGGCTCAGTTTAGCTTGAGCAGCAGCCTAGAAATAGCGAGTATGTATTTGTGTGTGTGTCACTTTCCCCTGCCCTTGACTGAGCGAGTTGGTGGGAGTTGGAGTTGTGGTCCTCTTTTCACTTTGGGGAATAGAGATAGCTATTTCATCCATGTGAGACCTACACCCCTGAGTAGGCTTCAGCCTCTGGATCCAAGGAAAATGTGTTTTGCTGCCCTGTCTTTGTTACCCAAGCTCAGGAGACACCAAGAAGGTCAGAAATATCCCAGTGAAGGTCACACTCTGCATTGAGCTGTCCTCAATGCATTTTGTCTCACCAGTCAAACACCCTTCCCTCTAATGGAAAGAGCATACAGATATGGTAGGTTTCAACCTCATGTTGGTTCTACGCTTCTGTGAAAAAAACTATACTTTACTATATGGAAAAAATATTGCAGTACTGGAGTGAAAAAAACTACTAAAAACTTTACAAAGCCATTGTTTGCATAACTTGGAAATTTGCTTTCATTCAAAATCTGGGTAAGAAGCAATGCCGTTAGAGACACTGGAATAATTAAATGACACAGTTTGAATGAAAGTGGGATAACTTGTAGAAATATTCCAAAGTATGAATATTCCGTAGACACAAAGAAGTATCCTAAAAAACAACTGAAGTATTTTCCTGTTTCAATTTCACAATCTGTGTATTTAGACATTATCACGTCATGTTCACAAATTAGCTCCTACTATTTAAAATTTTTTAAATTTTTAAATGCATATTTTAACATGCAGTTACTCATGCCAATAAACAGATAAGTAGTTTTGTGTTAACTTATGCAGAATTAGTAATTTAAGAAAAAAAATCCTGCATTTTATAGCTCTTTTAATTCCTTTCCCCATTCAGTTTCAGTGATTTCTTGAAAGTGAAAGATAATGATTAAACCCCTTATGTTAGGTCTGTAAACAGAAGCACAAAAGTGGGAGGTACTGCAAAATAAACTATTAGTAGTAATCAAGATGAAGAAAATTGGGGTCTAGACCAACATCACTTTAGACTCCAAATAGCAACATTAGCTTGACCACACTGCACTTACTGCGCATTATACATTTTGCAATCTAACCAGTAATAAAAAAATGCTGAACGTATATAATATGTCCAAATTAGAGGTGACCTGTAAAGAATCAGTCGTATGTCCTTCCTCTTAGTATTTATGTGGTAAATCAAAAATACTGTAATCGCTATTTTTCCCTCTGCATGTTAGGTGCATTAAAGTGTTCTCTGGGACAGAAGATTTCATGCTGAACAACTGAATCGTGACAGTAGAAAAATTAGTCTTGGCCATGAGCTATGTGATAAAGGACAACTTACATGATTGCTGCTAAAGGTGGGAACAGATTTTCACAGGTATAAAATGTTTTTTTTTTTTTTTTCCCCCCAGTAAAATATGGTATTTCATGAAATGAACAAGTTCCAGGTTATTTTGGAGAAAGTATTTAGCTTGAAGTTTTAGTTCTATGTTAAGTTGTACAGAGTACAAGTATCTGACACTACCTGCAAGACCACACACTTAAGGCAAGTCCTTCATCACGAATGGCATGAAAACACAACAGTTTACACAAACGCCTTTAAAAGTGTTCTTTCCTATGGAAAGTAATTTCTATTGCTTACACGCTTATTAAGGTTGAAAAAAACCCCAAAAACCCAAAACATTCTTTCAACTGTTTTTGTTGCGCTTTACAACTGAAGATGCTTCCACCTACTGTGTCCAGACCCTATGCTACGCCTACCCACCACCGTCCCTTAACCAACGCCCGACCTCAGATGCCCGGACGTGAATACACGTCGGGCTGCGCAAAAGGAGATTTGACGTTTAATACAGTTTAGACCTGCAGGGTGGTTTCCATGACAGTTATTTAAACGTATTTAAGGTCTAGCAAGACGCGCATGACACTTCGGCGGCAAATGGGCCGCCACAGCGTAGAGAGCCTCCCCTCAACTCCGGGCGCCGACGGGAGGGCACCTTCCGCCTCGGCAGTACTCGACGCCGGCGGACCGCCAACACCTCGGCCCTGGCGGTGGCCGGAAAGGCGCGGCGGTAGTTCCTTGTCACTCTCTGCTACCTCGCTTCTCCCCTTTCCCTGGCGTGGCGTGGCGTGGCGCGCCTGCTGCTCCGCCACGATCCGCGGCAAGCAGCGGTGCCAGGAAAGGAAATCAGTGGAACAGTTGAAGGCATGGAGAAGGGGGAAGGAGATTTGTTACAGATTTCTTCCTCTCGGAAGGCTTCATGCTGACTCTCGGGACAACCACTGGCGCGGACGATCCCGCGCCGAGGGGACGCTAACGACGGCGGACACCAAAGCTCACCTCCACAGCAGCCGCGCGCCGCACCGTGTGTGGAAGGAAGGGGGAGGGGGCACCAGCCCGCGCGCGCGCATGCCCGCCCGCCCAGCGTGACGTGCGCTGCCGGGGCCGCCCGACGAGATCTAAGTGGGAGCGGCGCGCGAGCCGGGTTGGGTTGGTGCCGGTCG
>VWZE01005337.1:882251-909764 GCA_013396675.1 Eubucco bourcierii
GGCCTCTTCCCGCCCACCGGATAAAGATTTGGGCGGCTCGCGTGGGGGGGGCTGTTAGCCAGGCGATCCGGCGGTGGTTGTTGGCAGTTTGTCTTGCCCTCTTCCCCTCCGCGAAAGTGTTGTGGCGGCGTCGTCAGCGTGGGGCATGAGGGGCCGCGGGTCGCCGCGCCGCAGTGGCGGCGGCAAGCACGTGGCTTAGCCGGGGACGGCGGCGAGCGCCGGGCCGGTGTAACAGCAGTGTGGCCGAGCGAGCGCGGCTCCCTGCATGTGGAAAGTGAGGCGAGCCAGGGAGCCCGGTGGCACCGGCGAGCACCCGGCGGCGCGGTCCTGAGTGCCCGGGCAGCGGCGGCCGCCCGCCCGCCATGGATTGCAGCCTTCTCCGGACCCTCGTGAGCCGATACGTGAGTACCGTTGGCCGGGCCCGTCCCGGCGGGGCTCATCGAGCCTCAGAGCTCTCTCCAGGGTTTGCTCTCAAAGTGCAGCTCGTACACTCGGCGGATGGCAGAGTCCTCGTTGAGGCGGAGCTGCAAAGCTGGAAGCACCGGGGAGGCGTGCGAGTCTCGGCGGGGTAGCTGCGTCGCACTGTGGCCCCAGGCTTTCAGAAAGGGCTGGGTCAGGAGTTTGGCGGTCCCATGACGCGCACAGCGGCTGGGGGAGCCTCGGGGGCTGCCGCACATGATTCTCTCTGTAAACGGAGGGTGCAGCGGTGGTTGATGGGCTCCCTGCCGCCCTCGCCCCGGGTAGCTGGCTGCGCGGCTGGCCTTCTCTAAGCCAGAACGGGTTGACCTAAGTTCAGAACAATGTAATTTACAGCATGCTGAGATATGTAGTTATCAGGACAAATAAAAACTGTAAGATAAAGCTTTTTTTTTTTTTAAATATTCTCTCACCTCCCTGTTTAGATTAATTCAAGCTATGTTTTGTATTTAAATACACTGACGAATAGTGGCAACAGTCCCAAGTTTTTTGTATTTGTGCATGGTAAGATTTAAACACGCTGAACTTGCTGTATTTTGAGGAAAGTGAGCTGAGCTGGTCAACCTGTTTCCCACAACCCATGCCGTCTGAAAGCGCAGATCAGTAGTACATTAGAGTGGGTCCAAGCGTAGCTTTAGGTCTGTCAGTGAGCGTGAATGTGTTTTTATTTAACCTTTAACTAATGTTCAGGAAAACGTTTTTAGTAATCTGATGGAATGCCAGTAAGTTCGGGGTTATACATTTCTTAGGAACCACCAATACGAGGAAACTGCATATGTCTTCTCTTGAGTGTAGAAGAAATTAAAGAAATATTGGAACAGATACTTGAGATTTACAAATACATTCATCTTTTTCTTTTAAGGAAGAAGTACTGTGAGAAAACTTTCATACTCTGACCAAGCTAAAATATATGCTCTTAACTTTGTGCACGTCAAGCGCTATCTAACTCCACTTTGTATAGGTTGAAGTCTTCTTTCAGAGAAAGAATAGCAGCGGTAAAAAAACCTGTGGGTTATTCTCCCCGCTCTCTGCCTCCCCTTTACAGCAGAGTATTATGTTTAATGGGGAGAGAATGGAGAGGTTGACTTTGAAAGCAGCTATGTGTATATGGATCCTTAGAAAGTGTCCCTTGAGGGTGGGAGGAGAATTCTTAAACCTCATTATGTTTTGAGAGAAGCAGTAGTCTCTGAGGATACGCAAACCCCAGGTGAGCTGTGCTGAAGTCTCTTTGGAAGCAAGCAGGATCACTTTGGGTGTAGGGATCTGTCAGTGCTGATTTACAGTCAGATTCAAGATTTTTTTTTTGTTTGCACGTGCTCCCATCTGGAGCCTGTACTGTGCTGTTCACTGTGCACAGAGCATGCTAGACCATCTCTTCTGCAGAATGTTAAAAACCTCCTTTTCAAAGTAGACTTAAGCATCAATCATGAAAGAAACAGGCTTGAGAGTAGCTGCAGCAGTTGTCTTAAAAGATAAAGGTGTAAATGAGAAAGCAGTATGTTGAAAATAAGGCCCTTAAAAGCTCAAGTTGTGGACTGTCATCATCCTCCTGCACTGCTGTTGAGAGTATTCAACAGTCTAAGAGCTAAATTAAACATTCTGCCCCATGCATGGAAGTGTTCCTGCTTCCTAGATCATGTAGCTTTCTGTACTGTATGTGTGCCAGTGAGCTACACCTAGTTAATTGCATAGCTGTTCTTGGCTGCCTTGTATATTTTCACCTGTTGCTTCTTTTTACTTCTGTATTCCTTCAGTTTCCTAATTTTGAATCTTTTCTTTCAAGGAAAGGTAATTTTGAAGGAAAGGTGCTGTAAATATATGCCTTCATTTCAGTAAAGCCATCAAAATCTGGTGTGCTGATGCTCATATGTGTCGTGGGCTTTTTTCTTTTTTTAATTTAAGTCTGCATGGTTCTAGTACTTTTGTACAGTTACAACAGTGAAAAAGGATAGGTTGAACGCTGGGCCTGAAACTGACTGCCATACATGAGTAGCAGGTGCGTGTGTCAGCAATGTTGTTCCATAGTTGTGCACCCAAACTCTATACACTCCAGGTGGGCTTCACAAGTGTAGATGTACTTGTTTCTTGCTAACCTGCTTTTGAATAGGGGAAACAAGGGTGCGATGCATCTGTAGGAGAGTCAGAGGGGTTAAATATGTCATGCTTATATCAAAGGAAACACAAACTTGGGGATAATGAAAATCTGTATAGAAACTGTTCAAGTGTTGATGCCCTAGAACTATGAACTTTTGTTTTGTAAATTGTGTCCAGAGCAGGCTGGTCCCTGGACTATCGTGAGAACCCTAACTGGTGCAGGCTGGAGATGGTGAAGTAGCTGGGAGCTCTTACCGGTGGTGTGGTATGATCTTGGCATAACAAACAGTTGCTACGTGATTTCTGATAGGGTGGTTTCTAAGAATTCTGCATAATTTTTCTTACTCCATCCTGTGTGTTGTAGGACATAAAGGTCTAGGTTAAATAGCAGAGTCTTTGTCCTAACTGTGAAGGTACTCCCATTCCCATTCCCCTTACTGTTGCAGTTGTAGTCCTTAAATAATGCAATATAGCGCTATCTCCAAGGCTCTGTGAAAGCATAACAATGACCAAGTGCTGTCAGTTCAAGTTGAAGTCAGTTTCCTGGTTAGCATTTTCAAGTATTTGTCTTCTGTTTTACCTACACTGAGTGTTGTCTTTTTAGCTTCCAAGCATTGGAACAGTTGAGTGACATGGCTTGAATGAGATACACATGCTGTCATTCCTGTTTCTTAAGGGGATGGCGTAGCTTCTTGGAAGGACAGAGGCAGTGATGTTCCTTTCTTACTAAATTTCTAAATTGGAGTTCTGTTGTTCTGACTCTTTATCCAGCAAATTTTACTTGTTTTCACTTCAGCTCTGGTTTCCCCTTAGCACTACTGCAACCACAAACAATTTATAAGACTGTTGGTGAAGAATAACTTTCAATACAAAAGATGCTTGTTTCGCTGAAGTTCAGTGCAGTTTTGAAAAAGCTTCTTGATCTCTCAAACTGAAATAGAGAAATATAACTTTTCTTAATTGCATGTAATGAGATTGTTTTGTGTATTTTACTGGTTCAAGGTGTGTGTGCTATAGTGGAACCATCTTTAGGTAGCAAAATAGAAACATCCCTGTGGATGGCCTTTTAGCTAATTAAACCACAGAATCTGAATAAACCTCCTACAATAAGCTAAATTTTGACAACTATATTGTTTAATTTCCTTAGCCAAATGGAAAGAATGGTTATGTGCAGGTAGTATGACAATTGCCTTGGGGCAGGTTTGCTGTTTGTCACATACTCTGTAACATAACCTCTTACTGGATGTTGCTTTTGCATCAGCCAACAAGTTTCTCTGTCATCTTCTTGGATTGCTTGTACATTTCTCAGAGGTTGTGTGCAACCCTGGGAAGGGCCTGAGAATAGCGAACTAGTGTGTACTGTCCTGTAAGTGTCATGCAAAGCTTGCTGTGTGCTCAGTAAGGACAGAAACTTGTTTGCTTAATACTAAACAGTACACTACTTTGGGAGAAAAAACAAGCATACAATGGTAATTAAAACCATGTTCATACATGGTTTTATAGTTAGATTATATTGGACACTGTGTGATTGTTATTAAGAAATGTACTCTGCATGTCTAATTGCATCGGTATTAGTTTCCTCCAATAACTTATTCTTTGCGTGTCTTGGGACATGTGAAGTTCTTCCTCATAGTTGAGATGGCTAATAATCTTAAAAATAATCTTGATGACATTTTATCTTTCATAAAATGAACATTTATTTGCTGTAAAATATGTGTATGTCTTCTGTATGTTCATGATAGCTGTTTCTGGCTGATTGTGAGTTTGGATATTCCTGAATATTGTGAATATTTTGTATTTGAGTATGTCTGGGCAATCTGAAAAAAAGTCACACTAGCATATGTATGTTTGGGTTGGTAAACATCTTGGAGCCTATGGTGACAGAGTGTTCCATATTTATAAGACAACTGACCCTAGTCAGTAAATACTTCTGCTCAGGTTGATGGCTTTGGATTGTACAATAAATACTACTGGGTCAGAGGTCTGTATTACTGAGCAGTTTTGCATGTATTATATAGCATATTTACAGATCCTGCCACTTAATTGCTTCTCTTGGAGATTCTTCTGTTACTTCAGGGTAACAAATTTGGGTGCTAAGTATTTGTTGCCCATGTAATGGTCTATAAATGTGTATAGCAACAGATAAGATTTGCATCCAGAAAGAACAATGGTTTAATACAGCTCTAGAGTACGAGTTCTACAGAAATTTCTGAAAACACACAAAAGTTTTGGTTGGTTGAAATACACAAGTTCACAAACAGATGCTTTATTTTTCACTTTTATAGAAGTGGGGCAACTTGAATCATAGCTTGTGTTAGGCATTTTTAGCAAGTTCTCTACTAAATTTCAAGACAGCCTGTGGCTCATGATCATTGCTTTAGATAATTTTATTGTTTTTATTGGCAGGACAATTCTAAAAATGTTTTCTAATTAGATTTCCTTAAGTATTTTACTTGTATACGTTACCTTAGTAGACATGAATAGTGAGCTTCAAGGGGTTTTTTTTCTGTTGATCTTGCTTTAATACAGCAAAGTTTGATAACTACTTTGACCTGAAAGCTGGCAAAATTGTCAGTACTCTGGAATAATTTGTGTGTAAAAGACAGTCGATCTCAGGTTGCAGATGGGAGTACCCTTGCGTTCCACTTCTTGCTTTTGCTCAGTTAACTTTCCAGTCTCCATTCTTGTGGAGATTTGTAAAGGTTTGATGTGTTTGGTTTGTGTGGATTTTGTTTGTTAGCTTGTTTTTGAATTCCAAGGATAAAATTTGACAGAACCTTAAGCTCTTTTAAATATCATGTAAACGTGTTTCTATACAGACTCTGTCTTCAAACCATCCCGATTATGCGTAACGGGTTCTTAACAGAAGTTACGTGTGTATTCACAGGTCAGTGGTCAGTAGTTAGTATCTTGCCTTTTCTAAGTCTTTGTTTCTGTCCCTGGTATGTAACGCATTTTTGTCGTCTCCTGTGGAAGTTAGTGTGTCACAACGTGTTGGTTTGTTTGTTTGGGGTGGAGTTTTTGTTTTTGTTTTTTAAACCTGAGACGCCTCTCATCTCTCCCTTATTGTGAGCACCAGTTCTTCCTGGTGTGGAAGAGGTGGCAGACTTTGTCTACCAGGGCCTGTGACTACTGAATTCCTGTTTCCTTCCCTGAGCACCGTTGCTTTGTTGTTCTTCTAACTGCCCTTTTTGTCTTCATTTTGGGGGGAAGAGTCTGAAGTGCAGCCTGCATACTTTTCAACCTTTCATTTAAAAAAAAAAAAAAAAAAAGACAAAAGTTTGAAAGATTTAGTTACCTCAGAAGTTAATTCTGGACCTTCAATGGGGCTGACAGGATTTAGCCCTTCAGTAAATCTATCTCTTGCATACTGGTAGTGACTCTTGTTCATTCTAGTTTTGTAATGTACTATTAAGACATTTCATTATAATCTGAGACTCATAAAAAACCCCAGACACTTGCTCTTTTCCTCATAAATTATTTATTACTGAGGGGGAAATAAACATGGAGAATTATATGGGCTTTGTTTTTCCCCTCCCTCTCTCCATCAATTAGACAATTTACAATTTTCTTTTTCTGTTGAGAATAAACAAATGAAAATAGGACACAGTGTATGTAAAATAGCTCACTCACAGGAAGCCAGAGTACATATTACAAACTGGTTGCTATTGACTACAAAATATTGCTCATCTGCACTCATGAAGTGGTCTCTGATAGTAGAAAATGTTGCTTTTGGAGCATTTTAAATAGTAAAGTATGTTAGTGACTTAAAATAGATGAAGAACTTCTAGCCTTGCCATTTTAGCATGAATGATACAGGTCTTTTCTGAGATGAGAACTGCGTAGTTGCTTTCATCTTTTGAGAGCAATTTTAAAATTATATATAAATATATACATATAATGTGTTTCTGCTTTTATGCCTTTGCTAAGGCACCATAGTATGAAAGTAGAAAGCCTTTTCAAAACTTTGGAAGTGGACAAAATACAACTTAGCATGTTTAGAGCTTGATACCTCTGGTGACTGGTTCTCACTGATTGTTTGCTTTCACACAGTAGTAATTGAAACACGTGAAGTGGCAAGTTGGAGTGGGATTTTCTGTGGGATTTTCTAATGAGAACTTTATACCAAACCACATAGAAAACAGTAACTGGGCTGACAAGTTAAATACTCCATAAATACTGTAGCTGGCTGCTGGTTGTGCTGTCTAGGTGGGTTTAATAAACTTGCTAACTAGGTGTAAGCGTGACTAGAAAACAGTTGTGTGGGTTTTCTTGAGGAGCTGTAACCTAATTAATAGGTTGCAGCTCCTCAAGGGATGCCACCTTCATGTCACATGCAGGTGTGGCAGGGAGAGTAAACTAAGAAAACCATGCCACAGAAAAGACTGAGCAGATGTTTTAACACCTGTTATGCAACTGGATTTAACTTTACTGTTTGTTTGTCTTTTTGTGGGTGGGTTGGTTTGTTTTGAGCAAAACAGACTGCCTCCTCATGTAAGTATTTTAGGCAGATTATAGTTTTCCAGAATAACGCTTCTTATTCTACTAGTTTACCATTATACAGGATAATGTAGTATTTCTATTTATATAGTTGTCAGGGGACATTTCAGTTGAAGCTTATCCTGAGAGATGAGGCAGACTGACACTGGAATGCTATTATCTGCTCTGCTATAATTGCCATGGCAACAGCTTCAGGTAGACAAGGCAAACCAAGAATTCTTTTCCTGTATTATGCAGACACTTGTGCTTGTGGTACAAATGTCCCCTGAGTTGTTATGAAAAGTGTTTCAGGGTTGGTGTGTGTGTTTTTTTGGTTTGTGGTTATTTGGTTTGGTGTGTTTTTTGGTTTAACTTTGATTTTAATTTTGTGAGTATTTGTGGTAAAAATGCACTCCTTTTAGGAGGAAACTGGCAGCCTAACCTGAATTGTTCTAGGAGACTGAGATGAGCCCAGTGGCTGGGGAGTTTGCCTAGAACATTGCAGAAGACCACAGACTGACAAAACATGTAAATATCTTTGCAGATCACCACGTGATTTCTGTGCACATTCAACTTTTCTTAGGACAAAGATGAAAGTGTTATCCAGCTCTTCCATCCAGAGAAGTTGTAAGGGTAGCTTAATGCTTTCTGGTAATAAAGTTACCATGTTGCAAGAAAAGCAGATGTGGACATAAGTCTATAACGACTGTGTCTTAGGGTTGGGGTTTTTTTGCTGTTACTCCAGTGCTCTGCAATGCTTTTCCTGCTACTCATGGTTGCCTCCCTTTATTCTTCCTTCTGTACACATGCATGCACAATTACATGTAGATATGCATGTGTACTGCCTGAAACTGTATACAGCTAATTGACAATGTCAAGAATTGTGCCAAGATTCACCAAGAATCTGGAGATGTATTGCTATTTAAGAGAGAAGAAGAAAAAGCAGCTTTGTGCTAGCTTTTCTGTCTGGTGGTTGAGATACTGTGAAACTTGCTCTTAAATCTATCATGGCAGTTACTACAACCATGGAAACTTTAGAGTTCTGGGGTTTTGTAGGGCTGCTTTTCTGTTTATTCTGCACTTCTCTGTGGATTAATTTTTCTTCTTGAAATAAGAGGCTGGTTAATTTGTTTCCATCATTAAACTCAGATATGGGGCATGCTGAGGGGGAAATAGTGTTTCTTTCTCCTGGTAGCACCGACTAATCTCTTTGCTACAGCCAAAAGAGGATTTCATCTAACCTATTTTACATAGAGGATTAAGGACAATTAGGCTCTTCCTCTACTTCACCCCTAAGATAGGATGTTGTGAAATCCTCTGAAAAGCGCATCTGTTGATGCTTTAGTGAATTTTCTTAATATTTGTGTTAATGATCAAAATAGTTGCATGCAGAAAAAGAAACTTGTGTGTGAAGTGCTTATCCAGAGAGAATTATGTGGATGAACTGGGGACAGGGGAAGAGATGAACTATTTACCAAGTAGTTTTCTTAATCTAATGCTTGTAATGTGTATGTTGAAGTAGACATGTGGATGAATGGATTTCTTTATCTGAATTGCATTAGCAATTCACGTTTTACATAGCCCTTTACATCTTTTCATCAGGAAAAAGCTTTTCACCAAAATTGGAACAGGCTTTCCAGACAAGTGGAGTCAGCATCCCTGGATACATTTAGGATACACTGATGTAGCAGTGTTAGGTTAGCAGTTGAACTTGATGGTCTTAAAGGTCTCTTTCAACCCTAATATTTCTGTGATTCTAAGTACTATTAATAAGTTGTTTGCAGAAACTATTGTAATAAAGTACAAATACTAGTATCCATTATCTGTGTTTGTATAACTATTTTATGTCGCCATAATGAATATGTGGCCTTTCTTGAGGTAGTATAGCAGTTTAGTGCTAGTTACTACTAATTCTAAACATTTTGAGAAGTCCTTCTGAAGTAAACATATGAAAAATACTGCTGCATATTGGAACATATATGATGTACATATGTATACACATCTGTATAATGATTAATACGGGGAGGGGGAAGTGGCTGTGTGTACTTGTGAATGGTGGAACTGTCTGACTTCCATGAATTGTGGATAGTACACTGTGAAGCTACAAAGGCAACTGTTGAATGGCACTTGCCTCTGAGAAACTGCTCTTGCAGTCCTAAGTTTATTACTAGTGGTTACAGGTTTTATTTGCTACAGAATGCTAGTCTGGAGAGTTCTAACTAACCTTAGTTTTGGATTATAATACTCCTGAAGTATGGTTGTCCAGAAAAAGATGTAGTCTGTCTATTTCATCTTATTTATGTGTTGAATTGCAGTTGATAAACTAATTTCTCAGACAGGCATAAACAGTTTCCTGAAGGAGTGGAGTGTTCAACTCCAGGATTTCAAGGATGATTTTAAGGCAAGTTGTGGTCTTCCATTTGTAATACACCTGATGTCTTTGCCTGTGCCTTTTGCTTGATGCTCTGCCTTTGCACATCTATCTTCAGATATTTTAATCCTGATTCCTCTTAGGCTGTCATTATGACTTCATCTGTGTAGATGGGCCAAGTATCAAGTTCTGCTGCGACCAAATGAAGTGGCATACCAATCACTGGATGCATTTTGAGTAGAGTAATAACAAATGTGGATAAAATGTTATTGGGAAAGTTGATGTCCTCCTTATTCTATAGGAGGTTGTGGTTTTCTTTTTTTTTTTTTTAAATCTCCTCCCCAGAGGGAGAGGACACTTTAAAATATAATTATC
This sequence comes from Eubucco bourcierii, assembly GCA_013396675.1. Taxonomy (NCBI): domain Eukaryota; kingdom Metazoa; phylum Chordata; class Aves; order Piciformes; family Ramphastidae; genus Eubucco; species Eubucco bourcierii. Next base: position 892,048 of record VWZE01005337.1, read on the forward strand.
TTGAAGGCTCCTAGAAACAAGAATGCCCTTTAATCTTACTATAAAATGGGCCTGTATAGACACGTCTCCATTATGTGAAATATATGTATGAGAGAGGATACTACAAAGGTAGACTAAAAACAGTTTATTTACCCTGACAAAACTGAAATAATTAACTTCTATGGTGATGTTAGCAGAAATACATTTTAAGTGAGTTCAGGCTTTGGTCAAAAAGACTCTTTATAAGCAGATTTTGATTGATTAATGCTAGTGCTTTTCTTCAATGCTTTGCATTTTCTTCATAAACATGGAACATACTGTAATAATGTTATTGTTTTGTGTGTGTTGCAACTCCTTTCTAATAAATTCTGTAGTTTTTTTCCTTCAGTTATCAGTGGAATTACCTTAACAGTATGATGTTAAGAGTTATCTTAATCTTCCAAAGTCTGGCCACCTGACCTTGACCTCCAGTATGGAATCTGGAAAGTGTAACTATAAAAAACTGTCATTCATTAATGCTTAACACACATCTCAAAGATTTTTCAGACAACCACAAATACTACAAACTATGTCAAGTTAATGTTTAAAAAACAATATATAAATGTTTTTAAATTTCTTGTATCTCATCCTTAAGAATGTTTAGTATTTTTGTTCTTTTGTACTGGATTCTGCATACCTCACTACCTTAAATAGATTTAGATCTTCTAAAAAAATACAGTCTTCCATGTTAACTATCAAGTTCTGTGCAGGAATTTCTCCTTTGTATAACAGACACATAGCCACTTAGATATATAGATGATCTTAAATATCATAGTGGGCTGGATAAGGGCAGATCTGTTAAAGTTCTTAAATTCAGTCAGTCGCTTTCTAAGATTTGTAAAAAAACCCAACAACAACAAAACCACAACCAAACAAAATAAAACCCACCACAAACCAAAACTAACCCACAGGGTTGTTGTAATTTACAGAATCACAGAATGGTAAGGTTGGAAGGGACCTCAAGGATCAGCTAGTTCAAACCCCCTGCCATTGGCAGGGACACCTCCCACTAGTACAGGGCATTCAAGGCCTCATCCAACCTGGCCTTGAACACCTCCGGGAGGGAGCAGCCACAACCTCCCTGGGCAACCTGTTCCAGTGCCTCACCACCCTCACTGGAAAGAACTTCCTCCTAACATCCAGTCTAAATCTTCCCTCTACCAATTTAAACCCATTGCCCCTTGTCCTGTCATTGCAGGCCTTGTCAGTAATCCCTCCCCAGCCTTCCTGTAGGCCCGCTTCAGATACTGGAAGGCTCCTCAAAGCCTTCTCTTCTCCAGGCTGCCCTCATAGCAGAGCTGCTCCAGCCCTCTCATCATCCTCATGGCCCTCCTCTGGACCTGCTCCAACAATTCCATGTCCTTCCTGTGCTGGGGGCTCCAGAACTGCACACAGTACTCCAGGTGGAGTCTGACAAGAGCAGAGTAAAGGGGCAGAATCCCCTCCCTTGCCCTGCTGCCCACACTGCTCTTGATGCAGCCCAGGACTCGGTTGGCTGTCTGGGCTGCATGTGCACACTGCAGGCTCACGTTGAGCTTTTCATCAACCCAGATTTAGCCTTTGAATACTGTAGTGCAGTTAACTGCTTAAACAGTGTTAACTGACAGATTGCTATTTACAGTTGTCAGGTGACCAGATGTCCTAATTTGTTAGGGGATGCCTGTGCATTGGCATTGAGGGAGGAGAGATGAAGGGAAAAAAAAAACCAAAACCCAAACCACACACCCCCCCAAAACCCACTTAACCCCCCAAAAAACCCAACAACAAAACAACCCTGCATGATCACTTGGATTCATGAGTATAACTTCTTAATGATGTAACCCTTTGTCTGACATAAGGTTAAACTTGTGTACTTAATGAATAGAAACAATAGAAAAGTTTCATACACTTCTTTGAACTAGTGCACTGTGAACACAATCTTCTATAAAGCTGTGTTTGTATCTGCCTACTACACTGTGTTTTTACATCTGCTGTCTTATTCTGCACGTGGGGTTTCAAATCTGAAAGGCTTCCTTTTTCTTAAAAGAAGGTTCTTAAGCTGCTGACTTCCTTAAGTGAAACTGTTAAACTTGAACATTTTGGCTCTGTTAATGGTTTCCACTAACTTCTGCAAAGAGCTTTTGTTAGCATATATATTTAAAATGATAAAAAGTCTTGAGGATAGATTTCTGATGGAAATGTAGAATTAAAATGGCAATATTTGTTTGCTATTTTCATCCACATAAATGGAGATACTGCTTTTTTTGTGCATTAGAAATTATGATAAAAGCCAAACAAAGTTTGGTTGACTCCTGAGTGATACAAGTGCAAATACTTGTAAACCTTTAAGGCTAGTAAGACTATTTTTCTTCTTCTCTTCTCCTTCTCCTCAGTCAGACCACTTAATTTTACTTGTAATGACTTCTTTTTGCCACTGAATAGCAGCTGCTTGGCTAAGTGCCTTTTAGCTGATATTAGAAGAGTATTACGATGAGGGGAAAAGTGCCTCTTTGCTGTAGATTTGTGTCAGTGTCTCAGACACACAGGGGAAAAGCAGAAGCATGGCCTTTACAGCTCCCAGACTTGAGCACAGAGCTTCCCACCTGGTACTGGAAGGTTAGACCAGCACAGAAGCATAAAAACATCTTGTGGTGCTGCTGCTGGTCACAAGCAGCCACATCTTGTCACATCTTACTTAAGAAAATGACACTTTTAATCAGTTTAAGTTTCTTGTAGTATGCAGAAAAGACTAAAGCAGATATGTTAAGCAGGCTGATGCAGTGGTATGTAAAAAAAGGACTCTGGCAGTACAGACAAGTTTGCTCACTGTTTTTCCTTCTATTTTGGACCTGCTGTTGGCTCGTTGATAGACAGCTGTTTTATGTCACTCTGAGTGACAAACCATTGGGCAATGAGTGTATGTGGGTACATTCCTGAAAGTTAGCTGCTCCTTTTGGTTTTGAAGCTGAAATTGATCAAATAGTAGCAAGTTTCACCGTGAGGGAAAGAGTGCCGCCAAGCACTGAGGTTCTAAGTAGTGGTTCTAACTAGGATGCAGTGATGTCCGAGTGCAATGACCGAGAGCTGATTTGACAAGTTGCTGACATGGTTAGAACACTGACTTGTTTTGTGGGTAGCATCTGGTATCGGAGAAGGAGCTGGGAGAGGAGTGGGACTTAGCACTTTTAAAACTTCTTGACATCTATGTAAGATTTGTGGAATGAGGAGAAGCCTTTAGGGGAGTACATACTGGAGGGAATTTATACTTCAACCAACCACGAAGCAACTCCATCCTTTCCTCTCCAAAGTAACCCTGAGATGTACTCTTTCTTGTAGCACTTGAGTGACCTTCCCAAAGTTCTAACTGCGATCAAAGCATAATGGCTTGGGGGAAAATGGAACAGCCATTACATGCTTAACATTTTTTCCCATGTCTATATTAGAACATGTTTTATTGAAATAATGATGTTAGCCAGCACAGGTGTCCTTTTTGTTCAAATTGTAAAAGCCCATGGCACCTTTAATTTTGTCACAGGTGTCTGCGGGAGACTAGTAAAGGAAGCTTTCTTTGGTTAAGTGCAAAGGTCAGTGTCAAATGTATAAAGATTGAGGTTTTGTCTGCGTGGAGACAAGGTGTACATGTGTCACTAATGGTATTTGGAATTAGCTTATTCTGAAAATAATTATTTGAACATGTTATTTCTGAAACGGGTAACAAATCCAATTTAATATCAGACTAGTCTGAAAATGCTTCACATTTTTTAACTACAAAAAGTGACTAGATGATCTGGTGAGATCCCTTTTAGCTTGTATTATTTCAATTCTGAAATAAGAAATATTTTCTGCTAAATGTTAATTTAGTGGAGAAAAGATTCTCTTGCCTCTTCTGCAACCATCTAGATTTTCATCTCCAAGCAGGTGGTAATGAGACACGGTAAGTTAAAAACAGTCTCTGTGGATAAAGCTGCATGACATCTTAAAGTGGTAACCTTGGAATTTCACAGGTTGCTAATCTCTGCAGTAATTATACTGAATTTGTACATTCATGCTTTAAGATTGCTGTAATAGAGGTTCACAACAACTTCCTGTGTTCGTCTGCTCAGTAAAAACTACCATAGGCGGAGGGAAGGCTTTAATAGCTATGACCCTGACCAGGTTAAAGTATTTCTTCTGGTTCCAGTTGTTCCAGTTAAAATTATTGCAGTCAGCTTATACCCAGTTACTGTCATCACTCCTTACTGGGTTTAATTGTTCACATGTCTATTCTGAAATCTTTTTCCATTGATTTATTGATTTTTATTTTTTTTTTTCCCCCCAAGCGGAGTAATTTGTTGAGTTGATTCATACTCCTTAATTCTGATTTCGATATGAGAAAGCCCTAACCTTTGTCAAAGAGGATGATTGTGAGTAGCTAATTGGGCAGGGAGCTGTGAATGGGGCACTCTTTTGGAGTCTAAAGTGACTACAGGTCTACAACTTAATCTGGAAGCTGCTGATGTGTGTGACTTGAAAGGCTGGGAAAGAAAAGCTGCTGACTTCAGTAAAAAATAGTGTGAAAATGCATGTGCCTGTGAGACACTGACCTGTCTTTAGCTTTTGTGACAAGATAAATGTGTCACCGTGGAGCACTGACTGTGGGTGCATATGCTCTGAGAAGTTATTCTGGAACTGCATTTAGGTATTGAAACTACACATGTGTTTAGTTTGGAGTGTGGGAACAGTAGAAAAATCAAAACCAGCATCTGTCTCTATAAACTTGTTTAAAGACTTACTTATTCAGTACCATTACCACAGAAAAAGTACTGGATTATGATAGTGGACTGTAAGCTGCTCTAGAAAGAGTTCTTACTCTGTTATGAGCTGACGAGCTCTGGAAAGGTTCCTAGGACTTACATTATTGAGTAAAAGTTGGTGAAAGTTTACTCGACTGGAAGGAAAGTATGGAAGCAAAACCCCCTTGATCTCATCATACCTGACTTAGGTTTTCTTGAAATAGTTTGTGACATGTTAATGCAATGTGTCTCTATCTCCATTTAAAATATCAAAGAGAGAAGGAAGGTGAAAGAATGTTCCATAGAAGAAAGGGAGTCCTTGGCTGAGAGAGGAGATGGAACACTTGATAGCACGTGTTTGAAGTCATGTGTTGCATTGCGTCCTGTGGTTTCTGAGCTGGTGGCTGGCAAATCAAGCTATAAATACTTCACTGTTCTCCATTTATGTGGTCAGTTGAAACTTCATAGGACTTTTACTTAGTTTAACCACTAAATGGGTAAATTAGACCAGAATTCCTGCTTCTAATTGAAACTTGCTCTTAAAAAGGCAAAGCAAATCTACTAGCTTAAGTGGTTTAAACTGTGGGATACTCTCTCTTAAAAGGCATTTTCTAAAAGAGGATCTGGAAGCTTGCACAGGCTGCTCCATAAGGAAGATTTGAAGCATAATTCTGCAGAAGAAGGTTGGAAGAATTCCTTCTGTGCTAGGCTCAGCCTTTCTATCAATGTACATAAAAAGCAGGCTATGGTTCTTCAGTAAAAATATTTATTCTCATTAGCAAATGTGTTAAAACATCTGATCTCGCATTGCCTGGTTCATGGGTGTGCAGTGTGTTAACAATAGCCTTTCAGACACTGGAAGCATTCCTGAAAAGGCTTAAATTCTGAGCCTGGGCTCTTGCTATACTCAATACCAGAAAACATGATACTGGAACTCCATCCTGCTACTGTAGTGAAAAAATGATGGTAAAGTATTTCCATAAATACATAATGGAACAAAAGGAAAGCTAAAGAGAGCCTCTATGCTTTGATGCAGGATCTCCATAGTGACAAAGGATGAGGAAAAGACAAGGTACTCAATACCACCTTTGCTTCAGTCTTTAATAGCAAGACCTCTAAGCTGGAAGACAAAGACAGGGAGCAGTATGAAACCCCCAAAGGCCAGGCATCAGCCTGACCTCTCTGCTAGGCAGTTATGGTGTTCCTCAGGGCTCAGTATAGGGGTAGATTCTGTCAATGATGTGGATGAGGGGATTGAGCGTACCCTCAGTAAACTTGCAGATGACACCAAATTGCATGAGAGTATTGATCTGCTTGAGTATAGGGAAGCTCTGCAGAGGAATCTGGACAGGTTGGGTTGATGGGCTGAGGCTGGTGATAGGATGTTCAGCAAGGCCAGATTCCAGGTCATGCTATTGGGCTGCAACAAGCCCATGCAATGCTACATATTTCCAGATATGAGTGGCTGAAAAATTGCCTGGCAGAAATGGTCCCAAGGATTGACTGTTGGCTGAATATGACTCATTAGTGTACTCTGGTAGCCAGAAAGGCCAGCAGTACTCTGGTCTGTGTGGGAAGGGTGCTTGGCACTTGTGAGGCTGTGCCTTGAGTACTATGTTGTGATGGTTTGGGAGTTCCCCGCTCCCCCACACTTCGTAAAATGACCCAGACTAGAACTCAGTCGGCTGGAAGTTAAGTGATGAAGCTCTATTTACAGCTCAGCACAATGTACAAGCAAATATATACAGTATATACAGGAATATTTACAGAAATATACAAGTAAAAGGTAATACAGAAACACAACTTCCCCCCCCAGAATCTGAGACCCCAGGAGGGCCTCCCAACCACCCTTCCACCTTCTCCCCACCCCTGTACCTTACCTCAAGGTTTGCCTTACGTGCAAGGTAAATTAACAGGATCGGCCATGGGAGTTAGAAGAAAAGTGGTTAGTGAGGATTAATCGGCAGAGGAGCCAGAACCAGAAGCTGCTAGACCACCCAAGAAGCTCTCCCAGCAAGCGACAGACAGAGACTGACTTATGTATGTATTTTGGTTAGTGTTCCCAAACAATTCTCCAGCAAGCGTATGAGTGAAGTAGACATCATGATGTTTTCCTTTCACAACCTATAGTGTAATTTTCTCTATTAAAATATTCCAGTTAGCCTCAAACCAGCACATATGTTCAGTTTTGTGTCCTCACTACAAGAAAGGTATTGAGATACTGGAGTGTATCTAAAGAATGGAAGTGAAGCTAGTGAAGGGTCTGGAGAACAGGTCATGAGAGAAGCAGCTGAGGGAGTTGGGGTTGCTTAGTCTGGAGAAAAGGAGGCTGAAAGGAGACCTTACTGTTCTTTGCAACTACCTGAAAGGTTGTAGGAAGGTGAATGTCAGTCTCTTCTCTCCAGTATCAAGTGACGGGACAAGGGGAAATGGTCTCAAGTTGTGCCAGGGGAGGTTTACACAGGATATATGGAAATATTTCTTCACCAAAAGGATTGTTGAACATTGGAACAAACTACCCAGGGAAGTGGTAGCATCACTATTCCTAGAGAGGACATATAGATATGGCATGTAGCAATGTGGTTTAGTGGTGGACTTCACAGTGTTGGGTTAATGGTTGGACTTAGTGATCCTGAAGTTCTTTATTTCAGTATAACATACCAGTATTTAAGTCCAGACACATCCAATTCCACTGCCTTGGTTTTCCTTGAGTTCCATTTCAGCTAATTCTGTTGTAGTTCCTGTCTCTCTGAAAAGTCTGTCTGATAGGTCTTTTTCTGATCAGACCTCATGGTTCATTGTCCCTTGGCTGTCCTCCTCAAACCTGTATTCTTACACTACCAGGGTTTGTCTGTGGTTATTTACTCCTAGCTTATCTGTTTTCTCGTATGTCTGCCTTTTAAGAAGTTACAGGAAAAAATGAATTCTCCTGCCTAATGGAAATTGCCTGCCTCCTTCCCACAGTCTGACGTGGATCATCTGATTCCTAGCTGATGGAATCAGTTGTGTGGTGGGCTCTTTCACAGGAGGGACAAGTTGACCCTCACTTCCTTTGAAGATCCAACTGCCTTTGCTTGGAGCACTAGGGCCATAAAAACATGCTTTTGTTATCCGCCTGAAACTGTCCTGAACCATGTGATTGAAAGGATTATGCCATACTACTAGGCTACTAAGTATATTTTTGCATGATTCTGTTGTACTAAAAGCACCATGATTATAATGTCCTGTAATGTTGGGAACACCTTCTCTCTTGGTGGCCATCGGTGCCAAAACTAATTTAATACCTTCTCAAGTTATTACAGAAAACAGTGCAGCTGTCTTGCCATGCTGTGCTAGGAAAAAGTGCAACTCTTAATCTAGAGGGTATCTGATTGATGTATGTGAAAGTGGCAGTTCAGACTGGCAGCAAAAGAGGGTTGAAAGCTGCCACTGATCACAGTAGCGATTAACTTACAGTAACTCGGGGTTATTTCATTCTTTATAGTGAAGAAATGTTAGTGTGTTCACCCTATGTGCTCCCAGAAATGGATTGCAGAATGGTTGGTATTGCAACCTAGTTGCTTGTTTCTGGGACTGCTCTTAGAATGTAAAGGTGTCTTACAGTCACCCTTACACTGAAGGCCTTAGAACTTTGTCCTGGCCTACTAGTTGGAAAGCAAGTTTTGTATCTGTGAGAATCACCTGAAAACACTCCCTGTCAATATTATCTTGGTCTTGTCCAGGTCTGTTTTGGAAGATTGTTTAAATAATGATCTGATGATAAGGTTGGGAAGCTTTTGAGAGTGCAGTGATTGCAACTGCTTCAGTTGAAGCAAAGCTTAATCTAACCAGCACATGGTTTTCAGAAGACTGCAGTAGTTAATGCTTTCTTTTATTAGTTCTGTAGAGAGATCAGGTGGCTTTGGGAAGCACATTCCTTTGGCCTCTTACTGGAGTTTCTCTGGGAAGAATTGTTGTGTTAGTGTATGCTGATTCCTGTCTGAAATCAGTGATTGTGGTAGTTACTGCTGCAGTGCAAGCCGTAGGTCTGTTAATTGGGACAGGCAATTGTGTTTTTGAACCCAAAAATTTCAGTGGGATTGCTGTGCCTGTTGCCTTGAGATATGGTGTTTTATGGGTGCTACCAGGACCACTGTGTAAAAATCATGTTGAAAAATTTGATTTTAAAATAAAGTTGAAACATTCCTTTGGTGGCAGGGGTTGGAGTACTGAAGATAGTGTGATACTTGCAGACTTTAGGCACCTTAATCATTTTATGAGTTCTCTCGTGGAAATCATACTCCAGATGAAATTCATTAGGTTTGCTGTTCTGAAGGTAATCATTGCGTACATGAAGTTGGTGAACACCTGTGACCTTTCTAGCTTTGTAACATACTTTGATGGAAATCTGTATGAAGAAACAAGTTCATTGCCTCTTTGCTTCATTAAAAATGTTTTTAGTATTTTTTTTTTCTCCCAGGTAGTGACAAATGTTCACTTAATGGAAAACTGTTTGATGTGTGTTGACCTTAAAAGGGTTAAGCTGTCTTGTGTGGCTGTTTTATGTCCTGGAAAGAATCAGCAGTGAAAGTCAAGCTGTTGGTTTTGTTAGTGTTTCCCAGGTGTTGTCTGCTTGCCAGCATCTTGTAAATGTTTTAAATGTAGCTTTTGTATTTTTCTAATGCATAACATTTATATGCAGTAATTCTTGTGATGATGCCAGAACAACCATATAGTAAATATTTAATAAGAGTAGTAAAGATTTCTTCTTCTCAAAAGGCTAAAGTCCTCCTGATCTAAAGGAAATGAATTTGCCATTCTAAATTATTTATGGAATGCTGCACAAAAGATTTGGCTTGCTTGGTTTATGATACATAGATAGCAAAGAGTAATGGGCTCAATTTAGTTAAGACATAAATGGTGAAGGTGAGTTTTAGGGCATGATAAAAAGATATCTAAGTAATCCCGCTATTATGGCAAAGGATCTTTACCCATGATAGTACTAGTTGGATGTTGGAAATTGTGTTGCTGTGTGCTTCAGCTGACTCAATTTTAAGAAACTTTCCTTTGTAGTTCTTTTTCTGAAAAACATGAATTGCTTCCTTAAAAGTTTTAACAATGTAACAATCACTTGTTAAAAACTTTTTTTTTTTTTAAGATGGCAGATATGGCTAGCAACTCTCATGGGAGCATAAATTTGCCTTGTGCCTTACCAGCATTTAAATATGACAGTCATTACTGGTATAGCTACAATTTCAGCATAAGGGGAAGTTTGTGAAGTCACTGTGATTTAAATGTCTTAGCATCACACACAAAATAGTCTTCCTTCTCTTTTACTCAAATGTAAAAGGAAAGTATTTAGACTGGGTGAGACTATGGAAGGAATGGACAAAAGTAGTGATTGTGTAAGGTAAAAGGCACCGAAGTTGCTATAGAAGGAAAAAAACCTGTGTGGGTACCCGCTCCAAGACAAAGTTTGAAGAATAAGTCATAGAATGGTAAGGTTGGAAGGGACCTCAAGGATCAGCTAGTTCCAACCTCCTGCCACAGGCAGGGACACCTCCCACTAGTACAGGTCACTCAAGGCCTCCTCCAAGCTGGCCTTGAACACCTCCAGGCAGGGAGCAGCCACAACCTCCCTGGGCAACCTGTTCCAGTGCCTCACCACCTTCACTGGAAAGAACTTCCTCCTAATATCCAGTCTAAATCTCCCCTCTGCCAGTTTAAACCCATTGCCCCTTGTCCTGTCGTTGCAGGACCTTGTAAATAAGCCTTCCCCAGCCTTCCTGTGGGCCCCCTTCAGATACTGGAAGGCTACTATCAGGTCCCCTTGAAGCCTCCTCTTCTCCAGGCTGCAGAGCCCCAACTCTTTCAGCCTGTCCTCATAGGAGAGCTGCTGCAGCCCTCTGATCATCTTTGTGGCCCTCCTCTGGACCCACTCCAACACTTCCATGGATGTTTAATAGGTTGAGGCACCTGGTACGTGGCCTCTCTATCCTTTCTTGCTGTTACTATTCCATTTCCATTGAATGCAATAAAGAGTGCTAAAACTGATGAGAAATGTGAAGACTGCTGAAGAAGATTCCTATCTTCTAGCTTGCGCTTCCAACAGCAAGGGCTAGCTGGATGAGGAGGCAGCTGTCTGCTGAGAAAGTACTTCCTTTCAACATCACTGTTTTTATAGGTGTTTGACTGCCCCCCCACCCCGGATGACAGCTCCCTTTAGGAATAGTAAAATCAATTATAAGAGATTTCAGGGCCTTGGGGCAACTGGTACAGGGATGAGGAGCTCAAGTTGTGTTCTCCATCCTCCTGACATCAGCGATGGACAAGGGAATAATATATGGGAAGAGCTAATGAGTCAGTTCCTAGCTCTGGGACTTGTGCTGTCGACAGGGGTTTGGATTTTACAATCACAGCTTGGTGCACAAGGCTCCAGAGCTTGCACGCAACAAATGGGTTACGCTTGTCCCAGACTGGGATAAGGAATTTAGGGCAGGAGTTGGCAGGGCTCATTGATAGAGTTTTAAACTAGATTGAAAGGGCAAAAGGGTTAATAATGTCATGCCTGCCTGTGACACACAGCAGGGCAGTACAGCAGGGGCAGAGGGATGATGTACTAGTATGGGCTCTCAACTTGTGGCCCTGAGGTGAGCTAGGGACAGTGCACCAGGACATCCTATTGCGCTGTGTGCAGTTCTGGAGCCCCCAGCACAGGAAAGACATGGAACTGCTGGAGTGGGTCCAGAGGAGGACCACGAAGATGATCAGAAGGCTGGAGCAGCTCTCCTATGAGGACAGACTGGGAGAGTTGGCGCTCTTCAGCCTGGAGAAGAGAAGGCTTTGAGGAGACGTTAGAGTAGCCTTGCAGTATCTGAAGGGGGCCTACAGGAAGGCTGGGGAGGGACTATTGACAAGGTCCTGCAATGACAGGATAAGGGGCAATGGGTTTAAACTGGCAGAGGGGAGATTTAGACTGGATGTTAGGAGGAAGTTCTTTCCAGTGAAGGTGGTGAGGCACTGGAACAGGTTGCCCAGGGAGGTTGTGGCTGCTCCCTCCCTGGAGGTGTTCAAGGCCAGGTTGGACAAGGCCTTGAGTGACCTGTACTAGTGGGAGGTGTCCCTGCCTATGGCAGGGGATTGGAACTAGCTGATCCTTGAGGTCCCTTCCAACCTTACCATTCTATGATTCTAGAAGTTTTTCACCATGAGGGTGAGATACTGGAAGAGGTTGCCCAGGAAGGGGGTGGAAGCCCCATCTCCAGATGTTTTTAGGTCAGGCAGTATGGGCAACCTGATCTAGTGGAAAGTACCCCTGCAAACTTTAATTATCCAAAACACACCATGGAAGTTCAACTCCGCAAAAATGAAGTCCCTGCTTGATATTGTGTGTCAGTGAGCTTACAGTACTGTCTTCATTTTCCTTTCAAATAAATCCATTCTAAAGCCATTACAGTGTGTGTGCGTATCTAGCTGTTGTCTACTTCTACAGAAGGGAGCATTCAAAACAGTAGTTCAAGGCACAGACATGTTGCTCTTCAAGTAATAACATTTTTTAAAATGCTGACGATTTCTGTTTCATGAGTCTGGTATATTTCTATTTTGGGTAAGACAGGAAGAAAATAATTATTATTGAGTTGTTTGGGTCTTTTTTTTTTTTTTTAGAGGCTAACTTGTTTCATAGTATTGATAGGTATATATTAAGAGCATGTTACAGAAATATTAAAGAGGTTTTATGGTTTCTTTTTTTAATGGACCATTAGATTTGGCTGAAACTTACTGCTGTTTGCTTCAGAATGTGGTGGCGAGATATTTTTAAGAGGTGGATGTGCAAGAAATAATGAAATTGAATCAACCTTTTTCATGTTGATAATCCTTCAACAAAAGAGGCATGAAAGCAGCTTTTGCCAGTAGTATGCAGCCTTTCTGCCAACTATTAGTGTTTACTGGTGGACTGCTAGGTAACATTCAAACAGTTGTGCTTCTTGTATCAGTAATGAAAGAAGTGATAGCAAATGTATGCATGTTAGTGTTGCTGAAAAGGGGAAAAAAGTTAGGATGTTTCAAAATACAAAAAGTAGTTTCTCTGGAATAGACCTGACAATTTATTTTAAGCTGTCTTGTCTTAGAGGAATAAAGGTATAACTGTGTTCTGTATGTGTGTATATACTCGTACAAACACGTAAAACCATTTTGGTGGAAACTAATTGTCTTCTGCAAATACCAAGGATATAATGTTCAGAGGAGAAAGTGACGTGACCAAAAAGAATGTTGCTGTATCTCTCAAGTCTCCATATTCCTTCTCCGAGTAGGCCTTCCCTTCTCCCTTATTTCAATGCACCAGTTCTTTTGCTTCTGGAATAACTTGTCCTTCTGTCAAGTAACAATGTATGGTGTGGTGTGTGGGTTTTTGATCAATGTTTTTTTTTAAATACTACCTTCTATGTCTACTGCAGAAAAAGCAAATAACAACCAATTCATATCCATCTGAATCCACACTGAGGTTTTCCTGGCTTCTGAGAAATGTTTCTTTTTATAAGCAATGTTTGCAGTTCTCTTCTGTTTGTTTTTTTTGTCTGCATTTTGGGATCTCCTGGTTTTTTTAGCATGCTGTACTATTAGTTTGCTCTTTTATACTGTTCTTGCTATGTTTAGTTCCATGAAATAAGGAGAGAGGCAAAATAAGAGGGAGGAATTACTGGCTCAGGTAGCATTCTGATTAAGCATTACCTTTGAGAAAGGGTAACAAAGCAGATTCTTCCAAAACAGTTAATGATCAGCAAGTTAAGCTTTCAGTAGAAAGACAAACTTGAAAGAGGATGTCCATTGAGCAGATACTTTTCTTGGAGAAGGTTTTAATCATCTTAAATATTTCTGGTTGATTAGTTGACTTCAGACTTCTGTGCTGTTCTTGAACTCTGCATGCTTTTAGTGGTGTATGGGTCATGTAATTTTCCAATTCTGGTATTATAATGACAAATCTCCTGGGAAAGTGGCAGACAAGTGAAGAGCTGCAATTCGATGTGGCGGAGAATGAGGGAGAGAGCAAAACTTTCAAAGTTACGTTAAACAGTATATTATATTGTGGACTGAGTCTTTTTAATTTCATACTTGAGTAATTTAAGATGTTTGATGAATTAAATATCTGTCAGTGTTAATCTGTTTAAGTGTAAAATTAAAAAAGAAATGCCAGCAAATGCTTAGACCCAGTTCCACAGGTGGTTAGGATACTTACTGAAGGATGCTGTTACCTACATATCAGAGAGCTCTCTCCATGCAGGAGTCTGGAAAATATCAGGAGTCAAGAAGCATGTGAAATTTCAGTAAGAATTGCTCTTTCTGGTTGTTTCTAAAGATGTCCCTGAAGGTTTCTATTGCAGCACAGTTTGTTTGAAAGACGCCTCCCTGATGACTACACTAAAGTATGTTTTGTTCTTTTGATTAGCAATGTTACTGTGTACTGCAGTGCTAGCATTAGGCTCATCTACTATTACAGAGATGTTGATAAAAGCCTAATCGGTAGAGGCAACTGCTCAGATAGTAATGACTCTGTCCTACAGTGCCATATTTATAACATTGATTACATAGAGTAATGTGACTCTTGGTCTGATGTTGCTGCTGCAGATGTAGAAATAAATGGAAGATGATGTTCACTGCATAAAGAGCTAGAAAATATTTCCTGAAATTGATTTAAGGTTTCCTCCTCTTTGTGTTTTCTTAATCTGCTGGTGTTGCATACTACTATGCCATTTAGTAAAACGTAAATTCATTTAAGTATGGTTAACTAAATTGTTTGAACTTTGAATGAAGCTTCGCTAATTTACTTAGCAATTACTGCCCTTTATTCAGTATTGCACTCTTAAAGTTGTGTTTTAATCTTAGAGAATAAATCTTTCACAATGTGCTCTGGTGGTTGATATAGATGATACTCAAATGTCTTTTAAAAAAAATTTAAAAATCCCATTTTTAGAGTCACAGAATGTTAGGGGTTGGAAGTGACCTCAAAAGATCGTCTAATCCAACTCCTGCCAGAGCAGAGATCACCTAAAGTAGATAACACAGGAAAGCATCCATCCAGGCCAATTTTGAATATCTCTAGAGAGGGAAACTCCACAACCTCCCATGGCAGCCTGGTCCAGTGTTCTGTCACCCTCACAGTGAAAAAAGCTTTCCTCACGTTTATATGGAACTTGCTATACCTCGGCCTCCACCCATTGCCCCTTGTCCCTGTTTTTGGACAGCACCAAGAGGAGCATGACTCCCTCCTCTTGGCACTTACCCCTTACATATTTATGAACATTAATGAGGTCCCTCCCTCAGTCTCCTCCAAGCTAAAGAGCCCCAGCTCACTCAGTCTCTACTTGTAAGGAAAATGTTTGACTCCCCTAATCATTTTTGTGGCTCTGCTGGACTCTCAAGTAGTTCCCTGCCCTTGAGCTGACGGATCCAGAACTGGACGCAATACTCCAGATGCAGCCTTGCCTGGGCAGGGTAGAGTAGGAAGAGAACCTAACCACAGTAGGAGGGCTGCTAACTACAACCCTTCTAATACTACTCATAATGGCATTGGCTTTCTTGGCCACCAGAGCTCAATGCTGGCTCATGATCAACCTTGCATCCACTAGGACCCCGAGGTCCCACTCTCCTTTATTGCTTTCCAACAGGTCAGTCCCCAACCTTTACTGACATCTGAGATTGTTCTTTCCCAGGTGCAAGACTACATTTGCCCTTGTTGAACATAATTAAATTTCTCCCTGCCCAACCCTCCAGCCTGTCCAAGTCTCTGAATGGCAGTACAACCATCTGGTGTGGCAGCTACTCCACCCAGTTTGGTGTCATCAGCAAACTTGCTCACAGTGCATTCTGTGCCTTCATCCAGGTCATCAATGAATACATTGAAAGGAACTTGTCCCAGTACTGACCCCTGTGGGACTCCACTAGTTACCAGACCTCCAACTAGACTCCATCCCATAGCTCACAACTCTCTGACTTCTTTCTTTCAACCACATCACAATCCACCTCACTACCCGATCATCCAGACCATACTGCTTCAGTTTAGCTGTGAAGATGCTGGGGGAGACAGTGTCAAATGCTTTACTGAAACCAGAAGAAAGCATGTCCACTCCTCTACCATCGTCTATCCGCCTGGTTATGTCCTCCATAAAAGGCTATCAGCTTTGTCAAACACGACTTCCCTTTGGTAAAACCATGTTGACTGTTCCTGATGACACTCTTGTCCTTGATACACCTAAGGGCAACACTGAGGATAAATTGCTCCATTGCCTTTTCAGGGATGAAGGTGAGCCTGACTGGTTTATAGGTACCTGGGTCGTCCTCATGCTTTTTGAAGATTGGAGTGACGTTTACCTTCTTCCAGTCCCCAGGTACCTCTCATGTCTGCCATGACTTATCACAGACAATGGAGAGTGGTCTGGCAATGACCTCTGCCAGCTCCTTCAGCACCCACAGGTTCATGCCATTAGGATTCATGGATTTATGGCTGTCCAGATTGCTTAACTGGTCCCTAACTCAGCCCTCATCAATGAGGGCAGACTCCTCCTTTGTCCTGTCTTGGTCTGGAGCTCCTGAGGACAGTATCCAGTGGTATAGATGGAGACAAAGAAAGCATTTAGTAACTCTGCCTTCTTTGTATCCTTTGCTACAAAGGCACCCACCTCATTCAGCAGTGAGCCTACGTTGCCTCTGGTGTTAGCTTTTCCTGCAATGTATTTGAAGAAGCCCTTTCTGTTCTCCTTGACTTCCCTTGCAAGGTTGAATTCCAAGGAGGCCTAAGCCCTCCTAGTTGCATCCCTACATCCTCTGGCAGCAGTCTTATACTCCTCCCAAGTGGCCAGCCCCTCCTTCCATGAGCTGCAGACTCTTCTTCCACTTGTGCTTGCACAGTAGCTTGCTACTTCACCATGCAAGTCTCCTGGTTCTTTCTTAATTTCCTACACACTGGAATGCTCTGATCTTGAGCTTGGAAGAAGTCCTTGAATACTAACTGACTATTATGGGCCTCTTTGCCTTCTAGTACCCTGTCCCATGAGTTTCCCATAGCAATTGCCTGTAAAGGCCAAAGTTGGCCCTGCTGAACTCCAAGGTTGTGGTCTTGATCCTCTTCCTACAACACAAGATTCTGAACTCCACCATCTCATGATTAGTGCAGCCAAGACTGCCCTCAACCTGAGCCATTTCAACCAGATTCTCCTTGTTAGTATCAGGTCCAGTAGTGCTCCTCTCCTAGTCTACCATTTGCATCAAGAAGTTATCAGTGCACTGGAGAGATATTTCAGATTGTGCATCTAATGTAATTTCTGCTTCTTGTGTCTGCACGTTGTAGTACATCCTATAAGCTGCTCTTCCTTGCAGCTAATATAAATGTACCTTCTTTCAGTTAAAAGTTGTTATGCCTTGTCCTGTTACCATGTGCACTTGCAAGAAGTTCTCCAGCTTTCTGTAGGCCCTCTCTAAGTACTGGTAGGTGGGTATAAGTTCTCCTCAGAACCTTCTCTTCTCCAGGCTGACCAACCCCCACTCTCAGCCAGCCTTCACAAGAGGAGTGTTCCAGCCCTCTGTGGCACTTCTGAAGACTCACTCTAACAGGTCCCTGTACTTTTATGTTGCAGGCCCCAAAGCTGGATGCAGTACTCCCAGTGGGTTCTCATCAGAGTGGCATAGAGGGACATAATTGCCTCCCTCAACCTGCTGGTAACACTTCTCTGATGCAGTCAGAATGTGGTTGTCTTTCTAGCATGCAGGTGCACATTGCCAGGTCATATTGAGCATCTTTCCTTCTGACTAATATTATACACTGTTTCAAGGGAAAGATGTTGCTTTCAATTTTCCAGTTGTCAGGCCTGTTACTGAAGAAGAGGAGCTTGGCAGGTGTTTTCCCAGTGGCAAATAAATATTCGTTCATTGAAATGTTTTGTGTTTTATCTGAATCATTCTTTTTTTTTTTTTTTT
>VWZE01005337.1:909806-940363 GCA_013396675.1 Eubucco bourcierii
TTTTTACTTGTCTTGGCTAAAATATAATGAAGGGTGTTTGCTGGGGTCTGGCATACAGTTTAGACTTCTGGAACAAGTTTGTACTCATTTAAACCACTAAAAGTAAATGGCAGAAGCAAGAACTGAAGTATCACGTCAGGCTACCTGAGCATCTTAGTAGTGAAAATGGCATACAACTGATTTTATTTTTCACATTGCCAAGAAAACTTGATGAATGGGATGAGTGAAAGAACAAAACTAGACTTTTAGTTAGCTGTTATGAAGCAAATAGTTTTGGTGTAAGGCAAGGAAGGTTATTAAACTTCTTTAGTTTGGTGTTATGGTTGTGTCACAGTTGGCAGATTCAATTGTGAGGAGGCAGATATACTCATATATACAATATATATACTCATATATACAATATATATACTCATATATACAATTACTATCAGATGAGTTCAAGTTTTTTTAGAAACAATCATGCCTCCTTGAATACAGTCTCATTCAATACATTCAACAATTTTATTGTAATTTTGACCTAGGGAGATTAGTGAATACTGGGCATGCCTGAAGACTTAAAGAATTATGTGCTGTTGAATTGGTGTTTCCAAATCTGGGTAAGGTAGACAAGTTAGTTTCATTCAGAATGTGAATGCTGAGTTCTAAATACAGTGTGTCCCAAACTTAGTGGTGATAGTGGAAACTGGAGTTTGCCTAGTTGAGTGGTCTCAAGAGGTTGAGCTTTCTGATAAAACCTCAATTTTGGCTGACCAATTTCAATTTTTCAGCACCATCTGTTCAGCAGGGTACCAGCAGTTGGTCTGTCCGTGGACGGGAGGGCCACAGGTGGCTTGGTGTGCTGCAGGGCAGGTGAAACAAAGATGTCAATGAAAGCACTGATGGAGTTACTTACCTACAGTCACTTCCTTTCCATTTAGCCATTAGGCTAGCATTAGCACTGTGATTTCTGTACTTTGAAGACAAGTTAAGAGAAAACATGCATCTGCCTAATGTTTTAAAGTGATTGTGTTCAATCTGAGATTTCACATCAGTGGTAGGTAACTTAATTTTTCCCTGTTTACCGCTGTTTACTTGCTTTAAAAAGCAAACTGAATTACATAGCTCAAGCTTAGGATGCCTGGTTTTGAATTGCAAGGTTTAAAAAGATTAATGATGTGATATTCTAATTGCTTTGCACTTGCACGAATGTATCAAAACCCCTACACCAGTCTAATCTGCCACATTCCTTCAGTTTTTAAGTGCTCAATGGTGAGCAAAGAGCTGGTATGATTGAAGCTTGTCTGAACACCCGTGGAGGGAGTGCAGAGAAGGAATGCTATTTGGGGACATTCCTGAACAAGTACTTTGTCTGACTGCATTTGGACACCCATTCCAGAAGGCATCAGCCCCTCAAAGGCTTAATCTCTAAAAGACAGTAGAGGATCACAAACATGTAAAGA
Organism: Eubucco bourcierii; assembly: GCA_013396675.1. Classification (NCBI taxonomy): domain Eukaryota; kingdom Metazoa; phylum Chordata; class Aves; order Piciformes; family Ramphastidae; genus Eubucco; species Eubucco bourcierii. Next base: position 911,246 of record VWZE01005337.1, read on the forward strand.
TGAGCAAAGAGAAACAAAACTAGGGACTTGGAGGAAAGGAAAAGCTTACCCTGGCTGCCCTGCTCGGGTCTATCCCAGAAGACATTTGGTTATGTTGTCCTGGAGAAAAACAAAACACCATGGATCACTGCCTAGGGACCTTTTGGATTGAAGGACAGAAGAGCTTTTCAGATAGCACGGGACTTGATGTGTTGTGTTTAGGGAGTGAATCAAAGGCAGAGAAGAAAGAGGCTCTGGGTCTTTTGGGGAGGAACAAGCGTGAGGATAGCAGAGGGATAAAAGGATACTTAAGGTACTTATTTGTATGATTATCTGTCCATGTCTTTCACCTGATCAGTAAGGCTATGTCTTCCTAAAATTACTTTTGCTTTTCATGGATGTGTGATGTGGGTTTGAGTGTAGTAAGTGGAATGGGATCACGGTTGGAAAGGCTTTGTGTACTCATGGAGTCAGCAACTTACAGACAGTGTAATGAGAAGAAAGTGCCAGCAACTGGAGTGGAACGTCAGGTCACAGGTTCTCCTATATCCATGCTACTAGTAGCTGCAGTGTGTGGGATTACCAGTGCATGGTTGAGTACTAGCAAAGGTCACGCCTGGGAGACAGGTGTGTGTGTGTGTGTATCTAGCATGATATGATGGGAGGAGCTGACTATCAGGGAGGTCCTTTGAGCTGCAGAGTAAGGGGGATCTGAGTGTCTTTAAGAGCAAGAGACACATGTATGCTTGTTTCTTAAGGGTGAGGCAGTGGGGATTTGGCTACTGAGGAATCAACCATGTTTGCATTTATTCTGAGCATGCTTCTGTTTGAAAAGACATTTACCTTTCGTAATCTTGGTATTTTGTCACTGTTGCAGAGATGGGTACCTATAATGGTGACTTTGGCAAAAAGCCTGTTGTATTGATTGAAAAAAATTGCAGCAAGAGGTAACAAATCATACTTACCCTTTCAAAAAGCTGACTTTCATGGTGTAGCCTAGTTACACTGGACAAAGTGAAACCCAAAGTGCCCCCGTGCAAGATTTACATATTTCAAGCCAGAGATCATTCAGATCTGGTCTCCTGCCTAGTGGGTATGTTGCTCCAAGATCACTTTATTTCCTAAATATCCTTTTAACATCTGTATGGAACTTTCTATTTTTGTTCATATTCATGCCAACNAAGAAAGTGCCAGCAACTGGAGTGGAACGTCAGGTCACAGGTTCTCCTATATCCATGCTACTAGTAACTGCAGTGTGTGGGATTACCAGTGCATGGGTGAGTACTAGCAAAGGTCACACCTGGGAGCCAGGTGTGTGTGTGTATCTAGCATGCTATGATGGGAGGAGCTGACTATCGGGGAGGTCCTTTGAGCTGCAGAGTAAGTGGGATCTGAGTATCTTTAAGAGCAAGAGACACATGTATGCTTGTTTCTTAAGGGTGAGGCAGTGGGGATTTGGCTACTGAGGAATCAACCATGTTTGCATTTATTCTGAGCATGCTTCTGTTTGAAAAGACATTTACCTTTCGTAATCTTGGTATTTTGTCACTGTTGCAGAGATGGGTACCTATAATGGTGACTTTGGCAAAAAGCCTGTTGTATTGATTGAAAAAAATTGCAGCAAGAGGTAACAAATCATACTTACCCTTTCAAAAAGCTGACTTTCATGGTGTAGCCGAGTTACACTGGACAAAGTGAAACCCAAAGTGCCCCCGTGCAAGATTTACATATTTCAAGCCAGAGATCATTCAGATCTGGTCTCCTGCCTAGTGGGTATGTTGCTCCAAGATCACTTTATTTCCTAAATATCCTTTTAACATCTGTATGGAACTTTCTATTTTTGTTCATATTCATGCCAACGACTAGCATGTTATTAGAACAAAAAAAACCAAACATGGGTTATGTTGACTAAATGGCAAGGAGAAAAGATGTGCTAGCAAGACACATACCTAGGACCTTCTCAATTTGTCTGTCTACTTAAACTGTGCTGTTACTTATAGTGTGTTCCATATTATGCTTGATGGGAATGCAAAGTAAAGTATTTCAAAACTGCTAAGCATTTATTCTCAGCATCTCAACTGTAGCTTTATGCTATGCAGCTATATTTTTGAGGGAATCACAAGTTTTTTGTAACCTAAATTACTCTAAGATCAAGTCCAACTGTAACCTAGCACTAAACCATGTCTTTCAGAACCATGCCTACGCATCTTTTAAATACATCTANGGGGCTTTCAAAGGGGGTAAATGCCCTTTTTTTTTTTTTTTTTTTTCTTCCCTCCAGTTAAGAACTACTGGGAAGGGAAGTGTAGGAGGGACTGTGAAAGTGGGCAAGGGAATAATTCCTTTTTAGACCTTGGGACTGGAAGCACACTTTTCCTGCTGTCAAAATGTACTCTAATAAATTGTAAAGCTAGTATTATTTTTACAGTAGCAAATTTTTATAATTCCTTAAACTGAAAACAGAAGACTGAAAACTGTAGAATAAAAGTTTCTTCGGATAATATTTCACTGACTGATGAATACCCACAGGAAAAAACTTTTGTCATTCTTTCTTGTTGCCTCTTTCCTGAATTTTTGTATATCATCAAGTTAAGTCCTCATAAATGGCACGTGTAAAAATAGACAAGCAGATTATCAGTCTTGTGTGCCTTTTAAAACAGGTAGTAGACTGAAATAACTGAATGTAAGCATAGTGATGCTGTGCTTTGAGAAACATAATGAGACTGTAGTATTTAGGTGCAGATATGTAGGGATTGGATTATAGATGAGTTGCTTTAGTAGACAGGCGCCATGTGATTAAGGAGAATGAGACAAAGTTAAGATGTGTTAATTGAAAATGATTGAAATATACCTTAAAGGGAGATGGAGGAGTTCAATAATGTAGGTAGGCTGCTGGCTGCATATTCAGAAGATTGACAATTTTGTAAAAACCCATAAGACGTGAAAGAATATAAGGAAAGTTACAGATACAAACTTAGTTTGCTTTTGAGGGGGAGGAGGAACAACGAATCTCACAACTGAATGTGAAGAGACTGTTTTGTCAACTGTCAAGGATGTTCTTTTGATCATCTGCCTCAATATGTAAAGTGAAAGTTTTAATGTTAATCAATGCAGGAGGCTATTGTCTTGTAAATGTTACCTGTTTTGTATTACTGTTTGACATTGCTGTACGACCATCCCTCCCCTACCCCTTAAACTTATATTAAAGACTTATCTTCCGCTTTCTTTTTAATTAAGCCTTATAGACTCAGTGAAGCCACATAAGAAGCAGCAAAGAGATCTAGCTATGAAGGTGAGTCTTGCGTATGTCACAGAGATCAGAGACACAGCAGATTAGAGACTTGGGAGGAACATGAATTAAAAAGAGATTTAGAAAAAAAACATCAGATTCTGCTGTTTAAGTAGAGTGAAGAAAGCCAGTGATAGTAATACTTCAGAGAGCAGAACTCCTACATCAGAAAATAGGAGGAGGAAGAGAGTGGCAAACTTGGAGATATTATCTTAGGGTTTTAATTTTGTGTGAAGCATGTGAGAGAGGCTGTGGTCTAAGTGATGGACATGCCAGGGAGTTCTTAAAGGTGCTGCTACAGCAGACAAGCCACAGGAGTTATCTGTAGTACTGTACATTGCAAAGAACTGTACAGAAATTCTCAGACTCTCTTAATTTTTTTCAGAGTGGTCAGTAAGATGAAGAGGAGGGTGTCACGCAGACCTGACAATACTGACTCAGGTTGCAAAATGCCTTAGATATGGAAGTGTCAGGTTTTTTTATCGTAAGTATATAATCCATCCCTTACATCATGCAGTGTCTTTGAGTGCAGGTGCGATAAAGGCTGAGAAGTAGAACCAGGAGTTTCAAGGAAGTAAGGCATCTGAAAAATTCTGTGAACACAGATATTGTAAAAAGATTATGGCTTTTTTTTGAGCTAGAAATTGTGCTCCACAAAGCAGTTAAATCCTTTGAAGGGGGAACAAGAATATGGCTAGTTTAATGCACTTCGATTTATAAAAAGCATTTGACAAGACGTCCTGCCAAAAGCTTTTAAAGGAAGTCAGCTGTTGTGGATTAAGAGGAACCACCTCCTGGTATATTAATAACTGACCAGAGGATGAGGGTAAATGATCAGTTTCCAAGGTCTTTCCAGTGGAATATTAAAGGATATGTGTCCTCAGCAAATTCATGCATGTTCAAGACAAAGGAACAAAATATGCTGACGTTCAGCAAGGAATAAGAAATAATCCATAAATTAATTTGTTTGGGAAGAATTAAAAATAAGAACTGGACAATGAGTAGCTGCTGAGACTCAACATTGCTAGATGAAAGGTAATGTATACTGCAGGAAGAGAATGAAAGCAGTTATACTTACACACCTGCCTTAACAGAGTCTGAGTTATGGTCCTTTAGGAGAAATTTTGTTACTATGGGTAATTCTTTTAAGGCATAAACTTTGGTTTAGCTTTGAGAGAGGGAGAAAAAAAGTAAAGGAAACTGGGCCAGAAGTGTTTAGGAAAAGAGCAGATGATGAAACAGAAAGCATTGTTTCTACTTGGTGCATCTTTAGTCACTGCCTCAGACCTTGAATAATTCTAGTAGTGATGGCTAGGATTATCACTATGGCATGAGTTCCATTTGAAGGAAAGCTTAAATAAGATTGAGCAGTAAGAGTAAATTTTGTGGATAAAATCTAAGGAGAGTCTTCTGGAAAAGGGACCCAAAGGGTATCCTTCCATGCTTTTATTTTTTTCTAACAAATCCCACCACTTTATGGCAAGGGAATTTACATTACATGGATTAGTGTATGAGTACGGAACTATACTTCATTGGGTGGGTTTTATGGTGTGGGTTACAGAAGGTCTCAGAGGAAGAGTCCTGATCAGTTGGTGCTAAATAGAAGACTATAGAACTAGTTATATAGAAAATAACTAGTTTTTCAAGATGGTCATGTAAAATACCAGTAATTCTTTTGTCTGTGAATGATTGCCTCCTTTTGTAAAATTTCAGTTTCCATTGTTTATCTGTAGGAATACCAATGTGGGTTAACTTGAGCATGTGAACTTTGAAACCTGAAAAACAACATTCTTAGTAGAGGTATGAATCACCTGGAGAAGCTTTAGTGAAAACTCCTTAAAACTAGAGCAGCTTCAATTTAGTCACCTTCCTTCAGGCCTTGAGTGACAACTTTGGCCGTAACTTTCACCTTCACAAATAGGAGGGTTTTTTTTTTCTGTTTGGAGACCTTGCTGAGTGATTCTGGGTTAGGCTCATGGGTAAGCACTGTTGCTTTTGTGAAGAGGAACACAGGCGTTACAACTTCAGTTATTGAAGGTTTTTCTATGTCGTGTTGAATGACTCATCAAATGGACAAGCTGAATACTCTCCTCCCTGTAGGTTATGGTGGTTGATAAATTGCTGTCAGATATTATGAGTAGAAGTGAAAGCTGATCAGCTAACATAAGCTGCCGGAAACTAACTTTGAATGAAAACTGGATGTAAGGAAGTGAGGATAGGACCCTTCCTCTGACTTCCCCAGACATTAGCAAAAGCCCAACACAATTTCCTGGGTATTTTCCCCACCATCTCTGCAAGATGACTAAAAAGATTAGGTAACTTATTCTGTGGACTGGATAGACCTGCGAAACAGTTCTCTTTAAAGGTCTATATGTAATGCTGTCTGCACTTGTATTTGAGTGCCATGCAACATAGAATAAATTGTAGTTTATGCATTAAATCATAGGACAAATAGAGCTCCTGGTTTTTTTTATGTTATTCTGAACAAAATAGGTAAAATAAAGCATCTTGGCTTGTAACCAACTAAGCAGATGTTACAAAGTAGCAACAAAATTCTTGAAACATTCCATTCCAGGGTGGTTGACTTTTTTAAAATAACATCAGTATCTCTGCAAATTCAAACTTGCTTTTTCCTGAGCTGTGAGCATTAATCTTTTTTTTTTTTCCCTCTTTACTCATGAGAGATATTTTATGAGCAAAATGTGAAGCCCACTAACAACATGTAATTCCATAATATAACAAGAGTTACATTGAGTTTTGAAATGGAGTGGGTTAATTACTGCAAATGTCAAAAAACAGTGCTGTCCACTTTTTACTTTTTTATCAACTAATCTCTATTTTGCACATACCTTCTCTTTACTGCATTTCAGATGTCATTTAACTGAGCCTTTTTTCTTCGTTTGACTGATTTTTCTTTCCTTGTCACATACACAAGCAGTTCATAGAATCGCTGAATCATCTTCTTTCCAAAACTCAGATGAAGTCTGAAGTGGAGGTAAAAGTTTTAAAATAACTTGGAATTGTAGGTACTAGCTGTGGGAAGGTGGATAGCTGTTTTTTTTCACATAATATGAAAAGAGTGTGTGCTCACTGTTGCTAGTCTAAGAATAGGACTTTACTGGTATACTTTTTATTTGACTATATTGTTTCCTGATTGCATTTTACTCTTTCTGATAAGTATGACAACCTGAGAATAAGTATATATGTAGATGGCTTCCACTGCATTTATCACTACATTTTCGTTGGTTTAGGTTTGGAGGGGGGAGGGGGGGGTGGGAACAAAAAACCAAAGCCCACAAACACACACACACACAAAACCCCCCCACAAAAAACCCCAAAACATTTTGGAGACTAACAAGTTCAAGGAAGAACACCTTGTAAAGCAGGAGGCTGTAGTTACTGAGTAATATAAACAACAAAGAAGTTACCCATTAGCTGTAGTACATAAACATCAAAACAGTATGGACAGTGACTGAAAACTTCAAAATGTCTCACTGCAAGCTACTACAGAGACAGCTGAAGGCAACTGCCTTTTAGACCTTATGGTTCAACATTGTCTTTTCACATGGCAAAAGGTTACATTTATAGCAAAAGCTCTGTTTGAAAAAAACCTGTCAGATATTTCAGAATCTTGTTGGTTTTGTTAGGGCCTGCTTTTAGGAGAGAGGGCAGCAAACAACTAAGTCAGTTACATCTTGAATTTTATAACCTTAATAGGTTGAAAATGTGTGGAAGATGCCTTTATTTTCAATGCTTTCTGCAACTGACTTTACAGCAGATACAGTTAAGTAGCTAATATACTGGAAGAGATTTCTGAGCAGTCTTTACTGCAGTGTATGAAGTGAGGCAAAATGGAGGTCACTTTTTTATGAAAAAAACCAACTAAGTTTAAAAACAAAGTTTATCAGAGACAGTCTTTTTAAAACAGCTATGTTTAGAGCCACATGCTACAAACTACGGCAAAATGATACAAATAGGATATTTTTTTTTAATGCAAATGACATTTTCCAAACTTTGTATTGTATTTTCTGTGGAAGTGATTTACAAATGCTTCTGAGCATAAGTTCAAATACTCATTCCTATTCCGCTGTTACAAATTAAACAGAATCTTTGATTTTTTTTTAAATTTCTATTAGTTTGTGTAAGAATTCGTGTGGAAATCAGCTAGGACAGGGTTAAGATTGCAGAGGGCTTGAACAGTTTTGCCTTTGAGGACTACCAACTGTTGGAAAGCCTTTAAATAAAAGTAAAAACGTTTGGCTTTCTAGTTTGTGTGCACCAGTCTTATCTCTAGGCAAAATGCTTCATGAAATCAACCTCTGATATTCTGGCATTTGAAAGAAATGAGGAATTATTTGTTTAATTAGAAATTCAAGTATTTATTTTGTTTACTAAGTCTGACACTGTACTAAAACATGACGACTAAACTGCTTTTTTCTTTTGTGGTTTAAAACTCACAGGGTAGACTACTTAATCCCTTTTCCTACCTAAGTATTGTTAAAGCAGCTAATGCAGTGTAATGTGGGTCACTGGCTAAGATGAGGAATACAAATTAATTATTGTCTGAACAGAAGGAACAATATAGAGGGAAAATTTATATACTTTATGAAAAGTAGGTTTTCAACAGTTCCCATGTTCTTTATGCTTGAATTTTTTTCTTTACCTTAAGGCACTAGATTCATTAACCAGTTGAGATGTAAACTCAGAATGTTTTCCTGTAAGGACAGGGTTCAGGCTGTCCTCTTCTTCAACTCAGAATAAGTATTGGTGATTCTGTCATTTTTTTTATATACCTGTATTATTATTAGGAAAAGTACTTTTGCGTAACTTTCTGCTTATGCCAACACAGTGAAAATTATCTGGAGAACTGTGTGGTTCACAGAAGGATTAGTATTTCACAGTCAGAGAACATCCTCTCAAAGCTGAAGTCATCACTACTGTCATTTAATGTGTGGAAAAAATGTGGATTCATACTACTCTAAACCTCCTAGAGCCCCTTTTCAAAATCAATATACAGAAACATCAGTGCAAATGGATTGCAGTATTTGTAGCAGCGCTTGTACAAGGAAAACCTCTTCAGTTGTACCAGACATTGCTCTCTGTTTAATGCCATAATAAAAAAAAGTCTGGAAAAATGATGATTTTATAGATGCTTATAGAATATGAATACCTTTATCTGCACATTGTTGGAGTGTCAGTGCTGCTTAGAAATTTCCTAGTAGAGCAGATCTTTCCTAAATGGATTCCTGTCAAGATTAGAAGAGCTTCTATATTTGTGTTGTGTGTCAATTCAGATTTTAATGGGGCATCATATTTAACTATTTTATTTCAGTTACATGTAAATATGTGCCAGATTTCAATCAGAAGAAACACATTTTTCTTGAATTTCTAATAATTTTATGGTTTCCCTTCATGACTCTTCCTTTCAGCATTTTTTTCCCCTTCATCCAGTCTCTCTTGCTTTTGGTGTGGTGCTATCTCACAGATGTTATTGTTGCCTGGAAGGGCACAGGGATTGCATGAAGAATATGGATGCTGGGCCTACTGATCTTCATATGTTCACAACACACTTTACCTCTTGATGGTTCCCTTTCTTGACATTAGTTCTTTGACTCACTGTGTATGACATATTTTTGTTCCTATGCTAACCTGCTTTCTGGGTTTGAAATGTGTTTTGTTGAAAGTTGATTTGGATATCACATTTATTTCATCTTATTTCACACATGCAGACTTCTCTCCGATACCCATATATAGTTATATGCAGATAAAACTAATTTAATGAGAACTCAGTTGTGCCAATAAAATTAGGCATTGTTTTGTAGACGTCTCATTTCACAGATTACAGGATGTTAGGAGTTGGAAGAGGGACCTTTGGAGATCATCAAATCCAAACTCCAATTGATTACTAAATCTTTGTGGAAAACTTCATTGACCATTTTTATATTTATTGCCCCATTCTCACAGTGAACTTTCCACATGTTCTTGCTGTCTTCCCAGCTCCCTTTGTGATACATGCTGGTATTATGCCTGGGTGTTGGGTACATTTTTGCATGTATTTGTGTGCAGTTAAGATACAGTTTAAAGCCTTGTTTATGCTTCAAGGCAAGTTCTGACCAACCTATTTTGCAGAGCAGATGTGTAGGCAGCCTCATGTTAGGTAATCCTTTGGTGTAAACCCACTTTTCTTAATCTTCTGGCCTTCTTGTCCAGTCACTTTCTATGACCTAAGAGTTATCTGCCTTTTACTGTTGAACACAGTTCAGTCCCCAGTGGAGGCTTGTGGCTGATTGACTGTGTTAATCTTGATTTGACAGCTCTCCAGAATGTTATCTATGGTTTTGGTTTTTTTTTTCAAGACAGAAGTAGGTAGTGTTCTGTTAGCTGTAGCTTAGCAAGTTCAGACAGGTATGCCATTTTTTCTCCCATTTCTTTTTAAAAGACCGATCTGCTGTGCTTGCAAAACACAGTGACTACAGCACACACAAAATATCTCCTCCAAGAGGTACCATCACCTTCCGAGGTAGAAGAAACTAGTGTGGAGTTACCTTTGGCCTCTCATTCCTTTTTCTGTATCTTGCAGCTGTTTACTTTGTGTATCTGTATTGACTCCATGACAAAGCTGATACTTTGTGTATCTGTATTGAGTCCATGACACAATGTTGCCTTGATGATGTGGGAGCAAGAAAAGAAATAGTTTCATTTATCTGTGTTGCAGGCTGTAAATACTTCTAACAGGGAGTCCGGAGGGAATGTCAGATTGCCTTACAGACAGTGATAAATTATTTCAGAGTGCTTCTCATTCGTCACCTTCGTAACTTGGAAAATATTTGGTAGAAATCCTATTACAAAACCAAGATAATTACAATGTAAGTATAATTACAGGAAGATGTTTATGAGACTTTTAACATCATACGTCATCCCCATACGATACTGTGGAGATGCTCTTAGTCTCAGGCACTATTTTCTTGGGCAGGAATCCATGGATAGCTTTTTATTTAAACAAAGAAAAGCCGTGTCTCTTGCACTTGATTTTAACTCTGGGCTTGCTATTCAGTTGAGTACTGCCACTCATCCAGGAATGCAGAAATAATTTCTATAAAATGTTAAATTTAGCTGTGGTGGTTCCCATTACAAGGGAGTATCCTCACTGGTAGCCAGTGATGTTCTAATAATTGTACGTACTGTTCTACAGCTTGAAAATTCTGAGATTGTGGTATTCTCTTCATTTATTTTGCTTTTGGGTGGGATTTTTTAGTGTTCAAGACTGCTATAGCAGTTTGAAGAAGCTGTACTACTACTTAGTGTTGAGATGATTTTGAGAATGTAAGTGTTCTGATCGTGAGCTCTGATGCTACACCCTGCTAACTTATTTCAGTTATTTTAAATAATCGTAGAATCATAGAATGGTAAGGTTGGAAGGGACATCAAGGATCATCTAGTTCCAAACCCCTGCCATAGGCAGGGACACCTCCCACTAATGCAGGTTATTCAAGGCCTCGTCCAACCTGGCCTTGAACACCTCCAGGGAGGGAGCAGCCACAACCTCCCTGGGCAACCTGTTCCAGTGCCTCACCACCCTCACTGGAAAGAACTTCCTCCTGACATCTAGTCTAAATCTCCCCTCTGCCAGTTTAAACCCATTGCCCCTTGTACCTTCCTGTAGGCCCCCTTCAAATACTGGAAGGCTACTCTAAGATCTTCTCGAAGCCTTCTCTTCTCCAGGCTGAAGAGCCCCAACTCTCTCAGTTGGTCCTCATAGCAGAGCTGCTGCAGCCCTCTGATCATCTTTGTGGCCCTCCTCTGGACACACTTCAGCAGTTCTATGTCCTTCCTGTGCTGGGGGCTCCAGAACTGCACACAATACTCCAGGTGGGGTCTGAAGAGAGTGGAGTACTGTGTACAGTAACTGTTATTTCAATTTCATGTAACAGAAATAAGCACAATCTGAACTACTTCCTTCTGAGGAGTGTATTAGTTTTCAATTTTGACTTACTGCCAGTTCTGTTGACTGCACAATAGGTATGTATGTGATAAATACAGATTTATAGGTTTAGTCATCTGCAGACTCTCATAAAGTGTTATATTGTTTCAAGTGAAAATATTTCTATAATTAAAAATATTATAAGAGTGTAATATTTTTTTTTAGTGTCTGCAAGTGAATGGTTAGCAATTTCCCTTTCCCTTTTCCCTCCCCTTTCAGACATCTTTTGGCTTTTATTCTTCCAGACTAAACATTTTGTTATTTCAGGCAGCCAGCATTTGTTTATGAATCTCCCAGGCATTTTGGTCATCAACTTATCAAGTCCAGAAATTGTTAAATTTCTTTGTCGGTGCATTATTAACCTCCAATCTCTTATATCATTACTAGCAGAGCACAGAAACTGAAGTTTAAAATTCCAAGTACTTTGCTTTCCCAAGAAGAAAAAAGCCAGTATAGTCCTGTAACAAAGCATTTTAATTTTTTTTGTGTTAAAATAGTGTGAAGGGATAGAAAAATTCTCTAAAGGGAGCAATATCTAGAAAATAGTCTATACATAAGAAAATAACACTGCCCATATCTTGAAATTGAGAGCGTGGACTTCTGCCTTTTTATGTAAAGAGAAACTGGCTGAAGAAGTGTTATGTGGACCAAGTCTTATGAATGATTTACATAGCCTGGTGTCAAAGCTTCCCAGAAAAAACAACATTACCTTTTCTGTAATATCATCATATATATGAAAGTCAGCTGCCACATTGTAAAACTTGTTATGAATCAAACCTTTACTGCTTCAGTCTTAATAAATCAACTATTGAGAGATGGGATTAAACCCAGAAATCTGAGATGCAAGTAGCTTTCCATCAATACAGGTCAAGTTGGGCACACTGAGCGTGTCATTTACTGTTCTGGAATTTTTTTGTTTTGTTCACAACATGTTTACATGAAGGTGGTTACAAATGGGAGTGATCATGTGTTACAGAGAAAGAAGTTGTTATGAGGGTGGAAAAGTTGATGTACTCTTTTTTTATTCTATATGAATCAATTGAGGTATGTAAGATTCTGAAGTTCTTACACACCTGACCTCAAGAGTGAAGTATTTTTCTGGTTGCTGTGTGTCTCATGTGGAAATAAGTTTTCGGTGGTAAGTGGCTTCCAAGTCATTCTTTGTCCTAAAATTACTTTGTTTTCTGTCTCTTTAACTTATAGACTTAGATATAATGTGGTGTGAAAATCGTATCAGTTATATTGCCTATTTTATGCCTGGGTGATGTGCAATGAAAAGCTGTCTGTGCTGGTTTGATTTGTGGAAATGGCATTGCATAGGTAAGTTGTTCTGGTCCAGTAAGGAGTTAAATTAATATATTGTGTCATTGGCTGGCTTTACAGTAAAGTGAAAAATAGGGTGGTGAGGCACTGGAACAGGTTGCCCAGGGAGGTTGTGGATGCTCCCTCCCTGGATGTGTTCAAGGCCAGATTGGATGAGGCCTTGAGTGAGCTGTACTAGTGGGAGGTGTCCCTGCCTATGGCAGGAGGTTGGAACTAGATGATCCTTGAGGTCCCTTCCAACCTTACCATTCTATGATTCTATGATTCTATGATATTGGATTACATTTTCTCCAGTAGTATCAAGATCCCTAGTAGAAAGTAGAAGTCATGCTAATGAGCATGAGGAAACCTCAAAAACCTTTGTCTGTGCTTGAGGCTACTTACCTTTTGAGCTGTTCTTTGTTGTTTATGATAATATGCCCAATACAAGTACCTTATGGAAGCATGAACTAATACATCCTTCTGTCTGTGTATGCAAAGTCTTTATTCTTGACGTGCAGAAAAAGTTGCCCATGTTTTGTCATCTGTGAGTGTGTTCATGTTACCATGCCTAATGTGCTTCAGGAGCTTTAAAACCTGGAGCAGAAATAGTCACTGGACAGACAAGTTTCATGTGACTGCATAGAATTAAATTCAGCAAAGTCTGACGACCTGCTACATTTATAAGGTTAGCTGTGTTTTCGTAAAATGTCTGTGGCCAAACAACCTTTTCCCCAGATATGATTCCCTTTCTTGTTTCCTGCTGGACTTCTGTTTGTTTGAAGATTGGATATTGAATGTCCTCTAACCTTGGAAATTGATCCACTTGAATTCTCTAGAGGCTCAGCTAGGTAACCTTTTGATCCTGCTCTGAGGTTTGCTAGCTCAGCATGTGTAATTCTTTTTGGGTTTTGTTTTGACTTCATTTCTCTTTATCTTTAGTTGTCTGTCTATTGTTTTTTTTATATTGGACATAGTTAAAGAAATGTACTTAATAAGCTGAACTGACAAAGTTATTTTCTGTGATTACAGTAAGTACAGTCTACCAAAAGGGAATACACAGCATTTGTACTTGGCCATGTCTGATAGTGGGGGAAACACAGAAAAGTATCTTTAGCCAAATGTGATGATGAAATTGAAGGATTTTTTTTTTTTCATAGAGCAAAGAAGATACTGTATGTTTGCCCCAGTCACAGTAATTACTAAAACTCAGAAACTTGTTGGTGTTTAAATGTTCTGTATAAAACTCCTGTAAAGCTGGCTTTAGATAGGTCTGAAATGAACAAGCGGCAATAGAGACCTTGTATGTGGAAACACTTTAAAGTATTGTGTTTGGACTGCAAGACAGTGCTGGCTCTGTAATCTTGGTGTACTGGTGCTGAATGTTCACCTAGGGAAGCTTGAGTATTTTTAGAGGACTTGAGCATGGAAAGGAAGTATCTGTAGAGAGAGGGTGTGAGTTTCAAAATGTCACAATGGATATCTGTTAGTCAATTTTTCAATTCTGAGTGGTAGACAAGTAGTAGTAATCTCTTTAAAGCAACCTTACATAACTTCAGATTACTCTTATTTGCATGACAGGAAATAAATGTAGCCAAAGCTAATTCCCAAAAGCTGTGATCTGTTACTTCAGCACAAGAGAATGGGGAAAAATAATGAAAATAATAGATTTAATGGGTATTGTTCCCTATTACTTGCTACAGCATAAAGGAAGAGTATTTAAAATGGGTCATCACACTTATTTATCTAAGGATTTGCCAAGGTGATTTCTTTTCTTAGCCTAACCTAGAGAATTTTTGTACTAAGATGATGGGACAATCCAATAAATGTAATAATTTGTCTGAATTTAATGTGAGTTCCCTGGAGCAGAATGTCTCAAATCAATAGATTTTAGTGCTACTTATTTTTGAAGGAAAATGGCACCAACCAATAATGACAAGCTAGCAATAAAAAAAAAAAATAGCCTTTTTGGAGAGTTTTCAAAAGAGTAAGTATGTTCCTGAATCTTGGTGTGTGATAATTTCAGAAACACTGAAACTAATTAACGCAGGTTGAGCAGAGTAAAACAGAGCCCTGGCTAAATGTTTGCTCTTTGTGAAATGGGAGAGATGTAAATTGGTGGAGATGTAAATGGGAAAGACATGAGTCAAGATAAGATGCTATATGCAGTTAGTTCACCAGTACTTTATAGTAAAATACAGTATTAGAAGACTTTGAAACGTCAATTTAGGGAGCTTATTAACTTGTGGCAATGTAAGTACCAGTATAAAGGACAAAGGTAATGTAAAAAACAGTTTAGTGTGGCTATGAATACTGGTTAATTTTGTTAAAACCATTTTGGTTGAAAAAGACTTCTAAAGTTGAGTCCAACCATTATCTCTTAAGTCTGGTGCTAATTGATGCCCACATCTATGCATCTTTCAACACCTTCAGGGTAGGGGATTCAACCACCTCCATGGAGAGCCTATTCCAGTGAAGAAATTTTTTCCAGTACCCATTTTAAATCTCCCCTGGTGCAACTTGAGGCTATTTCTTCTCATCCTGTCACTTGTTACTAAGGAGAAGAAACTGACCATATAGTGATTTGGCCCCAGCTGGAGACCACTTGTCCACCAAAGCCACTCTAATCACTACCCTCCTTAGATGGACAGGAGAGAGGGAAAACAGAACCAAAGGCCCATGAGTCAAGATAGAAGTTGACATCATGGAATACCCCCTTGGTCAGTCTGGGTCAGCTGGCTCAACGGTGTCCCTTCTCAAGATCTTGGCTATCTCTTGACGAGAAGGAACTAATAATGGACACCAAAGATCCAATATGAATCATAATAGGGTGACAACTTTATTGTGAAGCGTGTGCTCTTTTATACATTTCTTGGTAATATATCCATCAAGCTACATGCTGATAATCTGAAGCCCTAAAGGTTACATTTTCATGGCATGCCTACTTGCAGTTACAGCTCTCAAGTATAGGTCACTACTACATATCATTAGTTATGCTGATGGGCAGATTTAGTGTTCATATTATTTACGTAAGCATTCTGTTATCTAAGCAAGACTTTCACACAGATGTATCCCTCTTCATGAGAACCTAAGAGGGGAGTTAGTGGTAACCAAGGAGAAAGCCAATTAAGCTGGGCACATCCCTGCATATAACCTTGGAACAGTGAGATCACACATAGTAGACTGATATGCTGGCCTTGTGTTACATCTGCACAAATGCAGGGTTGATTTAGAACAAAGAACTAACAGTAGTCTGCATCAAAACAGCCCACTTTCCCATCATCCAGGCCCCAACAGGTGCAGCCTGTCAATTATTGCAGTTCCACATACTCATCCTACCACTGCTGCTTGCCCACCATCAGGCTAAATTAAGAGCCATGCCCTTGCTCCTGCAACCATTCTGTAACAATCTCTCAGCCTGCTGTCAGGAGAAAACTCTGGATGAGCACAACCTTGGCACTTGGCTCAGCTGTAGCCGGAACACTGGTGTGTCAACATCCAGCTACAGCACTGCAAAAACGTGGCACTAGAAGATACTCTGGGGAGGATTAACTCCAGCTCAGCCAAAGCAAATACGGAACCCCATTTCACTACAACTCCCTGTCAGGTGGTTATTTTAAGATCTAAGGCCGAATTGTCCAATTGTCAATTGACTTAACTATGAAGAGAGTCAAATCCAGTTGTCCGCTGTTCACAAGTGGTGTTCTCCAGGGCTCAATTTTGGGGCAAATCTTGTTTGTTTAATCCTTATCAATGATCTGGGTAAGGGGTTTGAATGCATCCTCAGTAAGTCTGCAGATGACACTAAGTCATGAAGGAGTTCTGTTTGGGAGTAGGAAGGCTCCACATGGGCTGATTCAATGGGCTAGGGTCAACTGTATAAGTTTTAACAAGGCTGAGTAGCAGGGCCTGCACTGAGGTCACAACGACCCATAGTAAAGCTACCCGCTTGGGGAAGAGTGTCTGGAAAACTGCCCAGCAGAGAGGGACCTAGAGGGTGCTGGTTGACTGCCACCTGAACAAGAGCCAACAGTGTGCTCAGGTGATCAAGAAGGCCAACAGCATCCTGGCCTACCTCAGGAATCAATGTGGCCAGCAGGAGTAGGAAAAGTGATCTTGTCTCTGTATTCAGTGCTGGCGAGGCTGCGCCACAAATACTGTGTTCAGTTTTGTGCCACTCACTCCAAGTGTTCCTGGAGCATGTTTGGAGATGCTCAACAAAGCTGGTGAGGGATGTGGAGAGGAAGTTTTACAAGGAGCATTTGAGGGAACTGGGATTACTTAGTTTGGAGGGGGCTGAGGGGACACCTTACTGCTCTTTGCAACTCCCTGAAAGAAGGTTGTATTGAGGTGGGTATTGGTCTCTTCTCACTATTATGATGTGATAAGACAAGAGGAAATTACTTTAAGTTGTGCCAGGGGATTATAGATTAGATATTAGGAAAAATGTATTTACTGAAAGAGTGGCCATGCATTTGGAACAGGCTGCCCAGGTAAGTGGTGGAGTCACCATTCCTGAAAGTGTTTAAAGTGTGTAGACATGGCAGTTTCTGACATGGTTTCAATGGCCACAGTGGTGTGTGATTTTGATAGTTGGACTCAATGATTCTGGAGGTCTTTACCGGCCAGAAGCAGTAGTTACTGATTGATTTACCCTCACCACCACCCCAGTTTACTACGTGAATAGAAAGTGAGAGAATCAGTGCAACATCTCTTACTGGTATTGCCTTTTTCAGGTGCTGAGAGGGAATGCATTGTTTCCTGTTACAGTATAAGCATTTAGTGCTAGAAATTTTCCACTGTCATGTCATGATATCTTGCTCTTTCAATTTCTTTCTTAGACAGCTTCCATTTGTCCATATGCACAAAGAGAAAACTTTCTTCTAAAGTTCATCCTATTTCAGCTTGCTGAGTAAGTGCACGAGAGGTCTCTGAGGGTGTCACTGTGGAATTTTTGTGCCATGGACCCAAAGAAAATGTGCTTGTAACCTATATATACACTTTCAATAGGTCTGAAGAAATCATCTTCATTGTTTGGACATAAATAACATTGTTGGTCTTGAGTGAAATCCATGCATTTGTTCACAAGTACTCAAATAGACACATTTCCTAAATCAGGTAATGTTGATACTAAATTTACAGATTTGCAGCCAAGTGACTTTTAAGAATAATTACTGCTACAGAAATCTAAGCAGCTTTTAAAGAGTAATTCCACACCTTTTTACAGAGCTGCTAGATGATTGTAACTCATATTAGGAACATGGGACATAGCAAACCTATCTTTTCACAGTATTTCCAAGTCCTTCAGTTGTAACACTGGAATAAGTAAAACCATGTAGTTTATTATTTTGCATTCAACAAAGTTAGCAGTTTTATCCAATGGCAAGTTTTATCTACTGCCATAGCTTCATTTTTTTTTTTTTAATAGAGTGTAAGATGAAGAGTAAGATCTAATATAGGTGATTTAACATGTTTTAGGTTTTCTGCTTTGTTGTCACTGAAGGTGTTGAGTAATGCATAGAAGTGAAATCAAGGGCATTCTTCAGTATTTTAACTCTACTTGACAGGTAGTGAAGTACAGTAAGTGAAGAAAGAATGCTTTGTATGTGGTACAATGTGTGTGCCTTGCAGACAGTATCATTCTAGGATTTGTCTTCAGGAAGTGGTTTTGTATCATAGTAGAATTATGTAGAAGTACAATTTTTTTACAGGGCTTTTTGGTAGGACTTTCCTTTTGCAAGGATTTTTTGAGTGCAAATGTTTTAGCATAATTTCTGTACTTCTCCTTTTAATCTTTTTGTAAATGTAAAAAAAGTTACACTTCAGATGAACCTATTATCTGCTTAATAGTCTTCTGTTAGTGTCCTTACAAAAACATCTGGAGATCTTGTTTCCAGAAGTTTGCAGGTGAAGTGAGTTTTCTTCCTTCTGTAATGTTATGTCCTCACTGGATAAAAAAAAACCCAACAAAACAAACAAAACCAAACAAAAACACCACACCAACACCACAAAACAAAAACAAAACCCACACATAAAAAAGGCAACCAAAAGACGCATACAAAACAATATTCTTAACTATTTGAATCTTGTCCGTAATACATCTCCTGAAGGGTTCTAAGCTTGCTTTTTATTCAAAACAATAGCACATTTAGCTTACTTCTGTGCTGGTTTGAGGCTAATTAGAATATTTTAATAGAGAGAATTACACTATAGCCTGTGAAAGGAAAGCATCATGATGTCTGCTTCACTCTTACGCTTGCTGGAGAATTGTTTGGGAACACTAACCAAAACATACAGATAAGTCAGTCTCTCTCTGTCACTTGCTGGAACAGGAGCTGCTGGTGGGATCTAGCAGCTTCTGGGCTCTGGCTCCTCTGCTGATTAATCCTCACTAACCACTTTTCTTCTAACTCCCTTGGCCGATCCTCCTAATTTACCTTGCACGTAAGGCAAACCTTGGGGTGAGGTACAGGGGTGGGGAGAAGGTGGAAAGGTGGTTGGGAGCCCCTCCTGGGGTCTCTGATTTCTGGGAGGGGAGTTGTGTTGCTGTATTACCTTTTACTTGTATATTTCTGTAAATATTGTGTATATAGTGTAAATATCTGCTGTACATTGTGCAAAGCTGTAAATAGAGCTTCATCACTTAACTTCCAGCCGACTGAGTGCTAGTCTGGGTCATTTTACAAAGTGTGGGGGGTGGGGAACTCCCAAACCTTCACAACTTCTGCTAGAACTTGCCAGGTAATATCCTCATTCCTTGTATGTGCCAGAACTTGTGAAGTCATGTTCACACCAGTTTGACAGGAGAAGGTAAGTCCAGTGCCATTTCCACCTCACAATGCCTCATTGACTTCTAGAAGCAGTGGCTTAGCTGAAGTAAAATGTTCCAGTTGCCACCAGATAACCTCTTGCATAAGCACATAATCAACTTACATTAAGAAACTAAGTAATTATCGCTTACAATCAGAGTACTTACTCCATTTGAATTCAACTTACAATGTATAATTGACCTCTCAGGAGCCATGTGTACAAGAAAAAAACCCAACTCAACAGGTTAACTGTTAGAATCATGGTATTTCTCTGCCCTAGAGTTAGAGCAGCTGTCCTCTTTCCAAGGGCATGGTTGTTGGATATAGTACTGATGCTACTACTGTGGAATATGCCTAAGGTGCAGTCAGATTCCAAAAAGTAAAATTAGTGTGAAAGTATATTCTGCTCCTCTTAGTTTTATCCATAGCTCCCTATTTAGAAGACAAAACAATGAGTTTCCTTCTTTTGTTTATACTATGCCTCCAAAGTCAGTTCAAGGTAGGGGTTGTGCCTGGGATCCCTATATGTCTTTACTAAACATAATTGTATTTTATTTCCGAACAATTGTCCAATAGCATGATTCCTAAAACCAAGAAAGAGTAACTATTTCTAGAAGGCAAAAGTAAATTACTTTCCCCACCTGAAATTACCTCTCTTATTTATGGATTAAATCTTTATATTTAGAGAGGGGGAGAAAAAAAGGAAAGTATTAGGAAGTAGACAGAAATAACTCCAGTAAGGTATTGTACTGTGGGCCAGGGCACTGCCAAGGATTAGTTGTCTCATTTGTAGTAACACTCCTTGGGCCATCACCTAAAGCTCTATTTTTGACACTGTAATTTTGATATCTTGCCCAGTCTCTTCTGCCTGTAGGATAAACGTCCTAATGTGTGCAGCATGGAATGGAAAAAGTGTCTCCATTTAGAAAAATGTAGATTTTATGAAGCTGTTGATATGCACTTCTGTATGAGCTATACATATGGTCTTCATTTTGATCGTGTATTTGTGATACGGCTGAAGTAGGACTTGTGGAATCTTGACATTTAACTGCATTTTTTTGTGGAATAAAGTTGTTTAGAACAGTGATTTGTGACTTGATTTGGGTTTTGTCTTTCATTGTTCTTAAAGGCTTATGGTTTAAAAAAAAAAAAAGTTACCATATAGAGTAAATGTCTTAAATGGTCAGGCTTGTGTTTGTAAACACAGTTGTTAACTGAAATTAGCCTGGTAATCAGTAAACTCATGTTAGCTGGGTTCAGACATAGCATAAAATTACCTCTCCTAACATCACTGAATTTGAAGGCATTTGTTTGGCAGTTCTACAGAGTCGTTTAAATGTGTCTGTGTTGTTTGGTCCAAACATCTGCTCAGAGTACAAGCAGTTGTACAATTTGATAGACCTTTAAGTTGCATCATATTGCTCATTATATATCTTATAATTTGAGAAGGTTATGAATAAGGAAGTGTGAATTAAAGTACAAATTTGTTGTGGCTACATCTTTTTCAAATAAGCAATATTTGGAATATGTGTTATAGTATAAGACTATTGGATATTCACTTTAGACTTCATTTATACAGGGATGCAAAAAGAAAAAAAAGTGTGACAAACTAGTTTACAATACCTCATTGGTTTTGCTAACTCAATTTTGTGGCAGCTGAGTGTTTCTAGTTGTGCGTTCCCTTCCTCGTCCTGGTACTGGCAATTTCTGGGTTTGGAGGATGCACTGTTTTCTGTCTATTGTATTGCTTTGAAAAAGATGACACTAAGGAAGGGAAAAAAGAAAATATTTTAAATATTTTCTTTACTGTTGGCATAACTCAATTTCTTAAGTATATAAACTTTAAATAAAATGTTTTAAAAGGAAAAAATAGAAGTATTTCCCCCTCCTTATGATTACGTAGCCATTTCAGTTTGTAAGTTTAGCCTGTTATACACAGCAGATCAGTTTAAGTAATCATGTTGGTTTCTGATTTAAAGATTTTTGTAGGTAGGTTTCTTTTTATGATTGTGCAGTTAAAGTAACACTTCTTCAAAACAAGATGCATTGTTGGTGGCTTGCTGCTATTTTTTTTTCTAAGATAAAATATCATACAGGCTATAGACAAGCTTGATACTCTCTGCATGGCACTTGAAGGGCCTGTGTTCTCAACTACATATGTGCTTTTTAAAGTTTGCTAAATAAAGGTGCTTCCTTTTAGCACTTACTTTGTACTGGGAGTTTGTTTATGTTAGAGGTTCCAAATATGTCTCTAGTATATGGGAGACTGTCAACCTGTAAGCCACTCTTGATTTAATGCTGGTTTCCTTTGTGATCTCTTGAAGACATGTGTTTAGGTTGGGGTTTTTTTTCTTATTTATTCTTTGCATATTGTCAACAGAGGAAAGGGATAGCAGATCACCTTGCAAAGTCTGAGAAACATTTCTCCAGGGAGTAGTTCAGCAACTCATTAAAGATGTAAGTTAATACTGTGGAGTATGCTTATCCAGGGAAGAATTTTTTAGATTGGTAGGAGTCACAGAGAGTTTATGACAAAGACTATCCCATCACAAGCTCATTTAGGAGGCAGTGCATTGTAACTATTAGCCTACATCCCTCTCCATATCAAAGAGATCACTACAGTAAAGCAAAGACTGAGAGCAGACACCTTGTCTTGTGCTTTTGTATGCTTCTGCTTCTGAATGGAAACCCATGTCAAAACATTGTTTAACCTTTCTATATCAGTGATTGGCAGGCATGTGAAGGTTGAGATTACACCTATCGTCTCATCCCAGACAAATCTACATAACCACCTTTGCCTTTTATCAAAATCGTTGCAGCTCAGAATGTATTAATCTCCATGTACAGCACAGTTCTAGGCTTGACAGGAAAATCTTTTTTTTTTTAAATACGTCTTTTCCTGCATGAAGGACACAAATTTTGGAAGGTGGACCTTCTTCTGTATGTAAATAAAGAGATAAATGGAGCATTGAAAGCTTTCAAAAGCATCTTCCACATGTTCTATAGTTACATTGACACTAGCCTCATAGCATTATTCAGGACCTTGCTTGTGGAGCTATAAATTCTGGTGTGTAATTTTATGTTTTGTAGTGGGAAGTAGCTACAGTTTTTACTGAAGTAGAATAATTGTTACTTTCTCTACTTTTTGATCAAGAAATGGTCACTGATGAATCGCTACTGTACTAGTAGTATTTTACAAGTATGAAATACTTATTCACAATGACCAGTCACTGGGGAATCAATTTATAGTATCTCAGGTCATCAAATAGATGTTGAAGAAGAGTGTTTAAATGTTCCTCAACTTAGTCACATCAGAAGTTCACTTCGAGTTATTAGTAGTATTTTGGTTTAAACCTCACCCAGTCTTCACTGAACTATTTGAGATGGTAAAGAAATATGTCTGTCCTTGATTTCCAATGTCTTGTTCACTGAGTAGTTAAGTATTGGAGTTAGAATTTATTTACCAAAAAGTTTAGTTGCAGAATTTCCTTTTCACAGATCTGACTACTAAGCATTGGCTATTTTGATTTTTGAAATTTGCTGTTTAATTGCTTGTACAACATATGTTCTGGACTTCAGTTGTTTTTGGATAGCTACTGGCATTAGCATCTAATTTACTTGTCAGCTTAAATTCATTTATCCTGTATTGCAGTGTTGGGTTTTTTTTTTTTTTCAAATGTTGCTTGTTTTTTCTGGAGGATATAAGATGAAGAAAATAGTTGTGATGTAGAATACAAGTAATAATAGCAAATAGTGTTAAAAGTTTACTTTTAATGAATATTTGACTAGTTACTGTAGAAGTGTTCTTGAAGTAAATTTTTTTATGTTTATAAAAGCAGGAAGTTGTGAAATATTTATTGTACTTGATACTATTCAGTTGCAAATCTGTAAATCTTTGAGGATAAAAGTAAATACTAAAAAGTTCATTGCATCAAAGGAATAGTCAATATTTAATCTTGGTGGAATTCATGTTCCTCAAGCAGTAAGTTCTGAAAAGTTGTGGACGTTGTTGTCATGAAAGGTTTTTATGTATCATGAGTAAGGTTTACTCATGCTCCTACCATGAGTGCTTTAGGGCAATGAATGTTCTTCATGGCATTGTTTAAAGTTCTTGGGTTTTTTAATCACTATAGACTTTATCTGAACTCAGATTTATTACTCTGATACCTACTACTTTTGGAACGTTTAAAAGATGTTCACTATTATGCATGGGAATTGAATGTGGTATTTCACCAGCAACACCTGTATGATGATTGGTAAAACCATAAAATAGTTTTAGCTGTTACTTGAATCTGCGTATGCCCTTTTCTCTCAAATACTTCAACACATGGCATTGGTTTGCAGTGTTTGAAGTAGTAGTAGGTATATTTTATATTCATTTAATGTTCCATACTTGTACTGGAATACTGTAGTATAATTATGTAAGATTTTGAAGTTGTTTGAAAGTAAGTTATTTGAATAGCTCCAAGGAAATGATACATTAACCTGTAGTTAAGGTCCTTCCATGTATCAAAGTATGTGTGTCTGTGTTGGTAGGCTGCAGAGTGCAATATTTATTTATCTAGTCAATAGCTCATCTGAACAGTTCAGAAGCTGGTTAGCATATAGGTGAGAGATTTTGACAGCCCTTCTATTAAGTGTAAACAAGCATATGGAAACCCATGTGTTAGTTGTCTTTGTTCTGGAATCCAGGCCAGAAATATTACTCTTCCCCTTGTTTTAGGCATAGCCGTAGCATGATTTGGGCCTGAGAGTTCAACAAAATGGCACTGTTGCAGGTAGGGTAGGTATAGTATAAAACCAGTTTTGTTTAGTTCTTGCTTGAAGAAACACAGCACTTACGAGAGTGAAATGAAGATATGGAAATAAAATTAATGTTGAGTTCGTTGTTTGCAAAATCCTTGTATAAGGTGTTGTCACTCTGGCCAGTTCTGACCATGTCTACATGAAGACTGATGGTAGAACAATTTACTGCTCTGATTTACAATTTACTTGCACCCTCAGCAAGTTTGCAGATGACACCAAGCTGTGTGGCACAGTCAACTTGCTAGAGGGCAGGGATGCCATCCAGAGGGACCTGGACAGGCTGGAGAGGTGGGCCCAGGCCAACCTCATGAAATACAATAAGGCCAAGTGTAAGGTCCTGCACCTGGGTAGGCACAATCCCAAGCACAAATACAGGCTGGTTGGGGAATGGCTGGAGAGCAGCCCTGAGGAAAAGGACCTTGGAGTCTGGGTTGATGAAAAGCTCAACATGAGTCTGCAGTGTGCACATGCAGCCCAGACAGCCAACCGAGTCCTAGGCTGCATCAAGAGAAGCGTGGCCAGCAGAGCAAGGGAGGTGATTCTGCCCCTTTACTCTGCTCTCGTCAGACCCCACCTGGAGTACTGTGTGCAGTTCTGGAACCCTCAGCACAGGAAGGACATGGAAGTGTTGGAGCGGGTCCAGAGGAGGGCCACAAAGATGATCAGAGGGCTGGAGCAGCTCTCCTATGAGGACAGGCTGAGAGAGTTGGGGCTCTTCAGCCTGGAGAAGAGAAGGCTTCGAGGGGACCTGATAGTAGCCTTCCAGTATCTGAAGGGGGCCTACAGGAAGGCTGGGGAAGGCTTATTTACAAGGTCCTGCAATGACAGGACAAGGGGCAATGGGCTTAAACTGGCAGAGGGGAGATTTAGACTGGATGTTAGGAGGAAGTTCTTTCCAGTGAGGGTGGTGAGGCACTGGAACAGGTTTCCCGGGGTGGTTGTTGATGCTCCCTCCCTGGATGTGTTCAAGGCCAGATTGGATGAGGCCTTGAG
Organism: Eubucco bourcierii; assembly: GCA_013396675.1. Taxonomy (NCBI): domain Eukaryota; kingdom Metazoa; phylum Chordata; class Aves; order Piciformes; family Ramphastidae; genus Eubucco; species Eubucco bourcierii. Next base: position 936,405 of record VWZE01005337.1, read on the forward strand.
TAACCTGTACTAGTGGGAGGTGTCCCTGCCTATGGCAGGGGGTTGGAACTAGATGATCCTTGAGGTCCCTTCCAACCTTACCATTCTATGATTCTATGAATTTGAAGTGTAGTTTAAAATTATATCCCCTTTTGAACAACTTGAAGCTTCCGTAAGAACAGCACTTAAAAATAACTTTTAGTTGCATCTGCTCTAGTCAGTCTTGCCAATGCACATTGTCTCCATATGAATTGTGCTTTTGAAAAGGTTGTCAGCAGGTAGTTTTTGGTTTTCGTTTTTCTTAATTCAGGAGCTTCATACAAAAAAAAAACCAAACCCAAAACAACACCCCCAGATGAACAAAAACAATGGTGCTGGTTTGATGGTGTATCTGTAGTTTTATTACTTCATTTTGACTGAATGGAAAACAATCTGCCGTCTTACATCCCCCTATTTTTTTGAATTTGTAAACATGATATTTAAAATAAGAAAAATCTGACCTGAAAGTGTTTGATCTCCTTAGAGCATTGAGGAATTACTACAAATAGAAGAATTATTTCCTGGTAAACTCATGAAATCTGAAATATATGTACAGCTCTCTTGAAAATTATTTCCTGGAGAGTATCCTCATCAGAGACTCCTGAGTTTGACTAGCAATGCATGCAAATCTTAGTGATGTTTAGTTGCCTTACAAGAAGTAGAATTTCTCTTGCTGTTATGTATCTTTTATTAGCACCTACAGAAGCTGTAAGCTTTCTATACAAATCTTAATTTCAGCTGTTGGTCTGGAGCTACTTGGGTATAAACTTGATTTATAATTAATTAAAGTGCTAAGGCTGTCAAATATCATGTGTCTTACTGTGACACTTTCCTTACAGCTTCTCTTATCACTTCTATTTGTAGTATAGTTTTTCTCATTTGCCTTTCTAATTGCAAGTGAGACACTCTTGAAAGGATTTCCATGTAGCAACTCTTGAGTGGGACTGGAGAGGTACTAAGTGAGACACGTTGTCCCACGGGCACTAAGGAGCAAAATTGTTGGAACTTCTACAGTGGAAGGAAGGAAAAGAAATTAATCCAAAGCATTTTTCCAGCCGTCCAGTAATTCACGTATTTCACAGACTGACCATTTTACTGTCATTCCAGTGATTACCTGAAATTGATTGAAGATAAGATGTGTGAAAGGAATACATTTTTATCTGTATCACTTTTATCACTACTTCTCATAGCAATTAAAAAAAGGAAATTAAACTCCAAATATTGTTAGCACATTGGTCCATTTGGTCTGGGCTTCCTCTTAAAGAAAAAAGAATCTTGTTTAAATTGACCATTTATGGAAGATCTTGATCTTGTTGAATAACTTGGGTTAGATTTTTATGTATTTGAAACAAACAAACAAAAAAATTAACTCTTCTAGAAGGAGAACAAATCACTGACCTTGTCAATGAAGTTGAATGATTCACTCAAGTACAGTGTGTGGAATTCAATTAAAAGTGATACTCTAAACTGGAAATCAGAAAAATTGGACTATCTGCAGAGTGCTATATTAGAATGTTCTCTGCAAGTAATGTGACATGGTCGGAATGAAACTATACTAGGATAGGTTCAGAAACCTTTTATTCTACGTACACTGCTCAATGAGGCATGAAATGGAAGGCTGACTTAAATTTATATTAAATAGACACATAGAAATGATAGGTATTTTACAGAAACCGGAACTCATGTCGTGTCAGAACATTTGTTCTAACTGGTGTGGACTGCAGCACTTCTCAATTCCATTGCCATATTTCTCCATTTCTTCTCTCTAGCTTCAAATCACAATATTTTATGTAGCCTATTGCTAGGAGGCCACTTCCTCTTCTACCCACATGCACAAGGTTTTTACAGGAGGTGGAAAGAAGGATCAGAAAATCAGAATTCAGCAGATGATCTTGGAATGGTTTGGTCAGGACTTAGCACCATTTTCTGTAGTTAGAATGCACCTGGCTTTGCTTTTAATTGTATCACATACAGCATTTATTTATAAACACAAGTTTTTGGTGAAAATACCTGTACCAGAGATTTGTACGTGTTTGTGTTTGCTAAAAAGCAAGGCGGTAGTAAATACTCCAGCAACATTGAGGCGAGAGATCCCATGACAGTGATCTCTCTCATAGGAAATGTGTTAAATTAGTCATAGGAATTACTGGGAGAGAGTTCTGGGTGTTTTTTGTTGCCTCTGAAGTGCTGCATTAAATTAGTAACTTAACGGCATCTGTCCATATAGTGTATAGATGCATGAAATAATTTACTTTGCATCACCTAAGTAGTCCTTTTTCAGATTATAAAACATGATAGAGAATTTATAATTTTTAAATTTCTTTCAAAGGATTCTGCATTTTATGGCCAGATCTACCTTTAAAAGGACATTGGATTGTATTTGAAGAGATTAGGTAAAGATTTGCACACTGTGCCACTGTTTGTATAGGGAGGTGACTGTAAAATTATTTGCAGAATGGTACCGAGTCAAGTATAAAAGAACAGGTCCTTGCTACATTAGACAAATAAAGACAAAGATGAGTTTATATGATCTTGTGGTTGGGAAAATAATGATGACAGTTTGCTTAAAATATTGGAAAGAAGATGTTTTAAGTTTTGGTTTTGTTTTCTTTGCTTCAGCGAATTACAGCTTTCTGAGATGAGATACAGAAGCGTTTTCTCCATGGAATGAAGCAATAGAAACTGGCTTTTCCTTTTAGTGTAGAGCTCTTGTAAGGTATTTAACTGGATGTGAGCAAAATACTCTATATGTGAAAGTTTTTCACACTGTGCACCATTAGTTATTCATGCAGATTGAGTGCTAATAGCCTCTCAGTATCTGTTATCATAAAACTCTAAAGTGATTGAGCAACTGCATATGCACTGGGAAATTTTAGTAGTGGTTAGTTGTTAAAAAGCAATTTTAGCAATTGCTTCATTGAGGTCTAGTAGTAGTGTTCTATCAACACCAGGCTGTTGCCAAAGCCTGCCTCTAGGAGCGTAAAGTATTTCTGTGTGAACAAATGTGAGTTACAACCTGGAAAAGTGAGGCTGTCAGATATGTATTTAGTGTGTACTATACACTTATGACTCTTTTCACTCAGAGCTTTCTCCAAAGTAAGAGAAACTATTGTTCAGCAAAATACACTTGCAGCCTGACCATGGCTAATTTTGCCTGAATTTTCAGCTGTTTAATTCATTTGAATTTATTTTAGTAGTGTATGTTTACATTATTTGGAGAGAGAATATAATTTTGAACCAAAAATTGTTGCTACTAATTATGCCCAAATTACTAGTTTAAATGGAGAATCGGGAAATGTCACACACTGTTTCCACTGATTTCCAAATTAAAACTCTCTTTACTTAGACTTATAGTCTTTCAAGGTCAGTCACTCTTCCTACACCTACCACAAGAATCTGCCTATCATCCTTGTGCTGTCACCTGTTGAATACTAACATCTTTGTGTTTTCAGATATGTTAACAAAGTAATATGAAGGTGAATTGCAAGCTAGTTTCATTTTGCCTTATTTATATCAGAAAAATAAGTTGCATAATTATTTGAACTCATACATGCATTGAAGTATAATCCTGTTAACTGGCATTACTTAGTGTTACATAAAGATGACTTAGTCTTTTGTTCATCTTTGCTTTCCATATTGCTCACCCTGCTTTAAAGAGTAAAAGCGAAGCAATACATCTTCATTTATATTCTAATAAAACTAGGTCTCAGTACATTGAGCTTTATATTATTATTGGAAACAAATAATGCTAAGATCTGTTTATGGTTTCTTGGACATATCCCTAATGTGCTTAGGTATAACTTAAAAGTATTAATAATGGGGGAAAAAAAGTGAATGTAGTTAATTATTCTGGCAGCAGCAGGTGTTTTCTGTTACCTTCAGTTACCATTTTGCCAATGATCTCACATGTGATTGTTTGGGAGTTCCCCCCCCCCCCCCAC
>VWZE01005337.1:940437-1018105 GCA_013396675.1 Eubucco bourcierii
CCAACCACCCTTCTACCTTCTCCCCACCCCTCTACCTTACTCCACAGTTTGGCTCATATGTAATATGAGTTTGGAGGATTGTCCAGGGGGTTTAGAACCAAAGTGGTTAGTTAAGTTAGCAGACAGGTCCAGACCAAAAACAGCTAGAAAGCCCGAGATGCTGTGCCCAAATGTCTTATCTTTGTTGTGTATTCTTTTCTTATACATGTCAGCAAGCCTGTGAGTGAAGTAGACATCATCATTGTTTCCTTTTCACAGCCTATAGTCTAATTTTCTCCATTAAAATATTCCAATTAGCCTCAAACCAGCACACATGTGCAGTTCCTCAACATTAAAAGAATTATTGGATGAATGTGTTTGACTTTGCAGGTGAGCCTTATGAGGCATTCAGTTGGTATATTTTGATTTCTTAAATTGGCACACATCCTGACTTATACTTCTGCTTTTCTAAAACCATCTGTTTTCCATTTTTGGTGCAAGTGAGTGTCCCTGGGGTTGTGCTGAGTAATAAACGTTACTTCTAGTATTGCACTTTTACCTCACTGAAAATTTTGATCTGTTTCCTACTTAAATGTTCATACATAAAAATGAAAAAAAAACCCAAAACCAACCAAACAAACAAAAAACCAAAACACCAACAAACAAACCACCAAAAAACCCCACAAATGAAAACTGTGCTAACAGGTAGTTAAATTAGAGGTACTTTTGTACCGTTGTGTTGGATTTTTCATTTCATGGTAAAAAACAGATGCAGTTAAGCTAATAGAGTTTGTCTTGATTTTTACATCCCTGCTTAAAGTAAATTTTATAGAACCTTTCATTAGAGATACAAATGTCAGGTTATGACATTAAGTTGTCTTGCTTAGTGTTAATGCAATACGCCAGGGCTGTGAGACCTTTTAAGACTAATAGTAATACAGGAGAATTCTGTTTAGAACTCTTGTTTGTATTTCCTAGCTTGACAGGCAATTTCAGAGAGAACTGCTTTAACTGAACTTTGATAAACATTGGTTTTTACTGTTTTGTTGTTTTGTGGTTTGGTTTTGGTTGTGTTTTTTTTATGTTCTTTTAAGCTCTAAAAATATCCTTGTTAAGCTGTCTTCAGTCAGCACAGGAAAGGAGAGTTTTCAGGCTGGGCTGGTACAGAGGGAAGGAGAAGCAGAGAGATTTCTTCTTGTTATTCAAAGGTCCATGTGTTTAATCATACTGTTCAGGAATATCTCACACTCTCTTGTGTTTCTAGAAGCATTACTTGACACAAGTGTCAAAAAATCACGTGTGTATTGTACATTCAAATACACTTGACAAGGTAAAATACATTGTGTTCCAATGAAATATACCACATTTTATTCTTTCTGCCTTCCTGTCACGCCAAGAACGTGGAAATGTTTTCACTACTTTACCTTCCTTTCAAAATATTTCAGCTTGCTGACAGAATCCTACCTTGGTCTTCAAAAGCAAGCTGAATGATAGCTTGTTTTTTCACTTTTGGCAAGTCCAGTAAGTGATATGAGCTTTTCTGGCTAGAAAAGCAGTGTAAAGTTTAAACTAACCTACACTAATTTTGGGATGGGAAGGATCTAATGTGTGAGGAATGTTACATGTGCACTAACACTGAGTCAAGGATAGTGATGAAGTTTAGCATACAATGCGTTTAGGCCACTGTTATGGCTTATGAACTATTGGTACTTACATTTCCTTGTATGAAGAGAGGTTTCTTGTGATTATTCAAGTGATTCTTTCAAGTTATTGAATATTAAATACAGGTCAAAAACAGCTGGAAAAAAAAAAGTGTTTCCCTTTAGTTTTATACTTTTGTTATTTTGGCCTTTGTTCATTTCTGAACATATTGCCTTAATTTTTCTGTGGTGTGCTAGAATTAGTATTGATTTAGATACTTTTTAAATAGTTCTAGTGTAAGCATCTGGGCCAGCCAAAAATGCTTTGCTTTAAGCTTTCTCTTTAATTTTATGTTTTACTACGTGACTACTCAGCTATTCTGTACTTAGTAGAAAACCGAATTAACTCAGACTTTTCATATTTTTGCTGCTCTCACCCATTCCTGAGAAAGTTATGTACATCACAGATAATTGTTTTATAAGCTTAACTGTTCCAAATTTTTAGAATATTGTAAGATTTTATAGACTTCAGTTTCTGTTGAAAGCTTGTTCTTTGCATATGTGTTGTGAGGCAGGAGAATAATGCTAATGAACCAGTGAGGGAGATGTTGAGTGCTTAAGTGGAAGAACTGAATTTTGTTTTAGACATATATTCTGTACTAATGGAGTAAATGGGCCCTGAACAATTGACATTGAGATTAACCTAGAAAAGAAAGATACCATGTCTATGGGATTAAGCTTTCTTCCAGTGTCCATAAATGGATGACTACATCCAGCTGCTTTGGGGAGTGATGCTTTGGCTGGGTTAACTATTAAACTGTGATGAGAATTAGTAAAACTGCCAACTCAGGGATGACCACTTGGTAATCCAAGTCTTTAGCAAAATACATACTTCTGAGGAAAAAAAAAATTGGTTTTATGTGAATATTTGTATCCAATGATATGCACTTGAAAAAAAAAAAAAAAACAACACAACAACAAAAAACAGTGAATAAGCATAGAACTACTAATTTTGGACAAGCTCTAAGCATGGTGGATTTTCATGATGTAAATACACAAACATTTACTTTGGGTTACCTACTTTTTTTGTTTTCCTAGACACAGCTTTTATTAAAGAACAAGGGATATGAATTGACAAGCTGAGTTATTTTCCTGGCAATTTAGGAATCCATAAGTTCATTCGTGGTTTCACTTTGCTACAAAGAAAGTAGCAAGTTTTGGCTGGCTAGTCTTAAAAATGAGGTATACTTGTAATTTAGCTATCACTGAATTTTATCAGCGATAAAATGAGCAGTAACCACATAAACACTGAATATCATTTTTTTTTGTCGCAGTTCTAAAACTAAGAAGTCAGAATAGTGATTTCCATGGATTCCCTTTTATTGTCTTAAGGGTGGGCAGAGTTTTGACTGTTGACTTAAATTTATGTGTTCAAGGCCAGATTGGATGAGGCCTTGAGTAACCTGTACTAGTGGTAGGTGTCCCTGCCTGTGGCAGGGGGTTGGAACTAGATGATCCTTGAGGTCCCTTCCAACCTTACCATTCTATGTGTTTTAGTGGTCTTGAGATTACACAGAAAAGTGAGGGTCACCAACCCATATGTGTTCGTGATCAGATGCATCATTAGTTAATTCAGTGTGTGATTTCTTACCAAAATATACTGAGTGAACTGTGACACAATCACTTTTTTTTTTCTCCATAGTGTGCTGGAGAAGAGAATTGGGTGGACAGTCGGACTGTTTATGTTGGGCATCGTGAACCACCTCCAGGCACTGAAGCATACATTCCGCAGAGATTTCCAGATAACCGAATAGTCTCATCAAAGGTAGCAGTGTTTTCTTTCATTCATACATAAATCAACTTCAATTATTCTTTGTGTATTTATCTATTTCCTTCCAAGATTTTTTTACTACACTTCTCCTTTACTGACTGGCAAAAGGAAAAAGGAGGTCTCTCAAGTTTCTTCCACAGAAACTAATTTCCAAATTACCTCTTACATGAACAGGAATATAGTGATTTCTCCAACATTTACCATAGTACATAGTAAAGTCTTAGAATGACACTGAGTGAGAAAGCAATTTTCATTTGAGGTGAACCTGGAGTAAAAAAAATCTTCCCAAGAAAAGACTACATCCCTTGTAATCTAAGGGAAAACCTCAAATACTAGAAATAGTATGATCAATGTAAGCAATCAACAGTTGAAGCTGTCTCCACAATAATAGTGCCATTCCCTTCGAAACCTGATACTGACAAATGAAAATCATTCTTAAACTGATACATTTGTGCCCTTCAAAAACCTACCAGTTGCCCCTTGCTGTTATTAGCAAATCTTTCTGTAAGTTTCAGCATCTGTGAGCAGCTGGGTTGTTGGTATTTTCTATCTGATCTGCTTCAGCCGAAGGTTTCTACTGCAGTGGCATGGAAAACTGAATGTTTATGGCTTGTTGTACAGCTAACAGCTCAAGAACATAAAGGTTTCAATATACTTTGGCTTCAGTTGTCACATGTCATGCACTTCCAACCACTTGTGAAATAATTCAGTAGCATTGTCAGCTCAAGGAACCAAGTGCTTGCTTTTTTGTGGATCTGGACACTTGCCATCCAGTAATATAATAGTAGGACTGTAATAAACCCCACTTTTCTCAAACTATGTCTTATTTCTTACATGAAACTATATTTTACTACCTTCCCTAACATTTTTGCTACCTGCTTTCTGTGCTTCAAGGACAGTATAATAAAAACCAGTATAGCGTCTAAGCATCTTTATTTAGGTAGAATGTTCAAAAGGTACTGCAGTAAGTAATCCAGATGGAATAGTCAGGCTAGCACAGTGAGAAATCCTGTGCTCTACACATTACTTTATATTGTGTTTTGGATTGTTAGAGAGTAACGTATAGGAAGTTTTTGTGTCACTTCTGTGACAGTTATGTTGTGTTTTTCATCTTGAAATAGGTAAATAAAACCATTAAAAGTTACTGCTGATATTTTTTGAAATAAAAACATCCTACTCAACTCTGTAAGATGTTTGACATCTTTTTTGTGATGATGGACTCAGTGGAAGTTTTGAGTTGCCATGCTTCTCAGATTAAGTTTTTTAAGTATCACTTAAACCTGGACTGAGATGAGGATACCTGTCAGCAATACATATATATGCATGTTTTCAACTAGTTGAAAGAGAGTTCACTATGTTTTTATTTGGTTATAAAGTACGTTCAGTTAAATGTTTTGTATGTTCAGCTCTTGAGTTGTGAACTGTATCTGTCTGTATTTTTTACCTAAAGGAAACACTGGAAATTTTTAATATATACAATGTTTCTGAAGTTTTCTGATTATTGATTAAACTTTTCACACTTTTCCTAAGTCATCTTTATGAAAGTAAATACAGTATAGATGTTTCAGAAGGGAACGGAATGCACAAAAATGCTTTCCAATATTGAACAGTTCCTTAGACTGCTGTAAGGTCAGTATTAATGACAGCTGTCTTTCCATGAGGTCTTTCCATGCTTTCTTACCAGTACTGTCCCTTTTAAACAAAGTATTGTTCCCATGCTGCATCCCAAACAGCCCAAGCAAAGTGCCAACATGACTTGCATTCATTCTGGTTCTATAAGCTAGCTAACCAGTAACTTTTCGCTCTACCCTTGTCACTTTGCTCCCTTTATGAATGCTTTGGAAGGGCCACCGTGCACATCTTAGGAAACACAAACCTAAGCTACCTGAAAAATGGTGTACCAAATTAAGATGGGAAATCCATAGTTCTCAGAGTAAAATAAAAATGTGTGTCCAAGCACACCGTATAATGTTACCTCAGCCATGAAGGATATTTAGCCTTGTGTTTCATCAGTAAAACTGTCAGTAAGTTTCAGCTGTGATTTTATGGGTCTTTAATGCTTATGTAAGTACATGATTGCTCTTCAAGGGTGAGGAACTCTGAACTTGCAAGTACATTTTACCAATTTAAGACAAACCGAATTTCTAAAAAAGGTAGCTTAAAATCACAAGGAAATCTTATGAATTAGACTGTACCTGTGTGCTGCTGTACTAATAAATATCTTTTCATAAAGCCCTAAAAAGAATGGCAACTTGAAATAACTAGGAAAATCTAATGTTCTTGTTATTACTTCCGAAGGTAAACTTTATTGTGCATCACGAGAGATTTCATAGTGTTAGGAAGATGATAATTTGATTCTGGAACAGAGAGATACTTCTTTTATATTGCAGTGTCACTCTGAAATGTGGTTAATACTCTGTCTGCCCAATGATATGTTCCTGGTCATGAAAAATATCTAGACAGACCTAAGCCAGACAAAAATGCCTTTTGGATTTGTTGTGTTAATTCAATAATGATTTTTAGCAACACATAATAAGTCAAAGATTTGAAATAATAAGGCAAAAATTTATGTTGTTTGGATTGGGCATGCAGTTTGCTTATGTTCTGGAGATAGTGACCTTTGTAAGGTGGATGCTTGTGTTGACCTTACTTTTAGCTATTTCAGCTGCTTTGGGTGTTAGCTATTGTGTACCCTTGATTGAATTTATCATATGACAACGATGCAGCATGGCAAAGTATCAGCTAGTGGAAAATCCTAACGTTTCAAAGCAGTGGCAGTTGAATTGGCAGGGAGTTTGTTTGTTGCCTCTTTTTTTTCTCTCGTGAATTAAGCTGCGCAGCAATAGCACTTACCAGAACATGGTGGGAAACTTTTCCCTTCTTTTGAAACAGGGTAACAAAAGCTTTTTATTGTAGTGTTACTATTTTAGGTTTCGTTGGGTTTTGATTGGTTTTGGTTTTGTTTGTGTTGGAGTTTTGTTTGTTTTTAAGACTGAATTACAAAATAACTTAATATGAAACTTCCTTAAAGTCCAAACTTTGTATTTTTATACTGGGAGTATCCCAGTCAGTATGCTAAATAGATTATCCTTACCTGAGTAGTAGTACATGGGTGTGCCTGACCAGCTAAGAAGTGCAAGATGTTCACCTGGCACAGTATGTTGTCATCAGCAGTAGATGCCTGGGGAAGAATGCAAGAAAAAATAAGCATGGAGTTATAGTTTCCCCAAATACTCTCTTAGTATTTGCTTGTTTATGATTTAGCCATTTGTGAGTCAAAAGTGGTGATTTTTTGTACTTAATACTTTAATGGATTTTTCCTTTGAATTTTAATGCTTTCTGGGACGATGTAGTTTTTCTGAATGCACACCTAAGGCACAGTTAAACTCTAGAAATACTTGCCAAAAGAAACAATCATCTTCATTTTGAAACTTGCAAATTTCCATTCATGTTCCAAGTCCTAGAATCTGAGAACTCTGAATCTGAGGACTCTCTGTTTATCTCCTTGTTTCTGTTAGTGATCTTCCTCTATGTTGTTCTCTAGGCTGAATAACTTTAGTCTATTCAATAACTGCTTGTATGGAAGCTGGTATTAAATTTTCCAAAGCCAGATACTGGGTTTAAGATGGAGAAATGCACAAAGCATTCAGTGTATAAAACAATGGATTTATACAGTGGCATAATGATGTTTTTAGTGCTTTAGTAAGTTGTGAATAATTTCTAATATACAAATTCCTTTTCCTGATGTTGATACATCTTTACAGAACTGCTGTACTTCAGGGGTCTTATTCATTAGTAGAAAAGTAGATATTTGCATCTCCTGTTCTAACTGAATCAATCAACTGAAGACTAATCATATATGTATTTTTCTTTTGAACAAAGGGGACTGTCATATAGAAAACAAAATGGTTTTTGAAACAATTTGGAGTTCTGCAAGTGTGTGTTTAATCATAGCTGCTTACTGCTTTTGACAGACCTTGAAAAATGAACCATATGAAAAAAACTAAAAATGGAGGTGCCAGGTTATCAACAGCCTCTCAAATGAGAGATCAGGGACTTGTCAGTGTGACAGAGACAACTGTCATTGTCAGAAGCCCCAGGATTATTCTGCAGCAGGACTGACTTTTTTGCATACCACTCAAAGAAAGATGGATTAGAGAGACTGTAATACAAAGTCTTTTATTCTTCTTTTCACTCTGTAGGTAATCAATACATGTTATTTTGCCTTGATGATCTTGTAGCTGCAAACATTTACTGTCATAGAATCATAAAGTGAATTTTTCCAGCTAAAAGACCACTTGTGCCTGGGCCACTAACATAATTGGAGTCAGTAAGGTCTAAACTCCCAGAAGATGGTACTGAAGAGTAGCAAGATATGACTCCAACACGAAATGCAAGATTGAATCTACAGTGAATACAGAACTGTTGTTTGAAGAATTTGCTCTAAAGAGATTTCATTCAAACTAATTCATTATATGAAATTATGAAATGCTGACTTGCACTGTAGCTTTATTTCCTGTTTTTCTTATGAAGAAGCAGTAAGGTGAGGTTAGATGGGAAAACAGTGCTGCTGCTACTAACTTCTGCTTCAGAATGCTGTACAAATCTATTCATGGACCAGAACTGTTCATGGTTTTTTAAATAATTCTGTGTTCTGCATATTTCTGTGCAATTTCTCATCAAGTACTGATTCAAACATTGATTTGTATGAAAATGGCCTGAAATGATGTTGTGTGTTGAGAAGCCCTACAAATTGCAAGGGAAACCCTGGCTACCTTCAGTGCTAATCTAATTAATTGTGAGTCATTTCAGTCACAGTGACTAATAGTTAAATAAAGTTAAGCAATTCTGACGTGCTTCAGTGATGTCGTTGAAGCATTCTTTTCTTCCAGCTGAAGTTCATGCTGTTGTGCTATACCTCTTCCCTTCAGCACTCAGTGTCATTATAACAACACAAGGATGAAGAGGACTCTGATTTCTTGTTTTGTTGCCATATTTAGAAGAAATGTTAGCACTGAAGCTTAAGGAAGTATTAAAATGCCCCCACTAAGATGAGCCACTTCAAAGTCCCACAGCTCTCCATGGTGATGCTTCACAAATGATAGGATTTCTCTGGCCTCTCATGGGCCGTGACATAGCAGTTTGAAGATGAGTTCAAACACAGCCTCAAGCAATGGCATTTGAAAGGCAAAGTTATGCGAAGCAGAGTGGCAGCTGGCCTGGTAATGTTTGTGAGGCTGATAAATATGTATGTGTAGCATGCCGTGTGGGGGCAGTGAGGATGAGTAGACTCAACTGTGTATGGGACAGGTACCAGTGCATGGAGAGCTGTGTGTGCCTCTTGCTGTGGACATGCAGTCTGCTCTGTAACGCAAAGGTCCCAGTTTGTGCCTAGGTAATCCACTCGCCCACATCCACACTGGCAGAAGCAGAAAGTCAGATCTGATGCTGCAAGTGTTAAATAGTCTGATTTGCTCAGCCATGCCAAGGGGGCAGGAGTTGTTAGCGATGGAGAGTAAACAGGCTTGATAGTCTTTGTCTGGTGCCAGCTCAGGGACAGCAATACCTGTGATGGTATGGGAATGTATGAGCATGCAATTCTCCTTCCAGGCATGCTAGTACAATTTTGTTCTGTGGACAACTGCCAGTGCCTAGAGAGAGCAAAGAGCTGTTAGCTCTTGATTCTGCCTGGTATGGAATTTCCAGGGCCAAAACTCTACAGCATCCCCTGCATTCCCAGGAGAAGCCATCTACTCTTTGCCTGCCTCAGCCTGGGATTAACAGTAATATTCTATTATCTGCTGGTACTGCCTCAGACAGCTTTTAAATCAAGTTGCACACAGTGAGAAGGAAGCAAAAGAAAGGAAGAAAAGCAAACTACTTCAGATTCTGCACCAGGGGGACAGGTTGCTTGCTCACACCCTCTCACTCTTTATTCCATTTTCCTAATGCTCTCTGTGACTTCAGTTACTCATCCTTACAATTTAAAAATTGTAATTAGATTATCTTGCAGATGCTAGGAGATGTCTTTGCCAGAGCTGTTCTGGAGATATAGCCCTTGTTAGCTGTCAGACTTACTGACAAAAACTACTGAAGTTCTCTCTTTGCAGCTGAAATCCTGTTTTTACTGATGGCTGTTATTAGGGAACCATATGACAAAATATGCATGCTTGTGCATTCATATGCATCATCTGAATAGATTTTGCCAAGTAAGTTTAATTTTTGCCCACTCTGAGTGTGCAGGTGGCTTTTAGTCACATGCAAAACCTTACGGATTACAAAGCTTACAGTGATTCATGTGTCATGACCCACCCCGTATCATGCGGTGCAGATGGACGAGTCTCTCCCTCACAGTGCTAAATGCTGTGCAAGTGACATGCATGTGAATACTTTATTTAAAATGTAGTTAACTGTGTATTTCTAAATTAATTCCAAATTGTCCTAAACAATATAAAGTGCTTTTCAAAATTTTATGGGTATTACTATTCCAGTCATATATAAGCACAGAAGTTCATAGTTTTCTGTTTGAGGTTAGACTTGAAACTGATTTAATACATCAAAGAACACAGATCAGTTCTGCTACAAGCAACCAGCAACAGAACGAGGGGACACAGCCTCTGGTTGTGCTGGGCGAGGTCTAGGCTGGATATTAGGAGGAGGTTCTTGACAGAGAGAGTGATTGGCATTGGAATGGGCTGCCCAAGGAGATGGTGGAGTTGCAGTCCCTGGAGGTGTTCAAGAAAAGCCTGGTTGAGGCACTTAGTGCCATGGTCTAGTTGATTGGCTAGGGCTGGGTGATAGGTTGGACTGGATGAGCTTGGAGGTCTCTTCCAACCTGGTTGATTCTATGATTCTAAATTACTTAAGGTAGACAAACCACACTCTTACCTCAGTTGTTAGGATTTCAGATAATTGTTTTGGTTCCTTTACACATGCTTCACTGTAGTTTTCTCAGCTGTTATTAGAGTTTAACAAATTGTTTCAGTGAAGTAACTTTTTATAAGTACAGCTAATTTTAAAGAAATGTTGATTGGGCCTTTTCAGCTATTCTGTTGAAGGAGAATAACTATATATATGTAGTATCTGTAATACATTGATTGTTTTACTAGCATAGTCATATATAAAGATTTATTATATGTTACATCCATGCATATACTTACAGTCCAGCTGTTAAGCTGGTAACTTTGTATTGCCCTTTGGTAACTTATTAGAGCTTTTATCTGTTTTTCAGGGAAGAACAGATACTATTATCCTCAACAAGGATTCTGTTTTGTAAAAGGGATGAGAATCAGCATAGTAAGATGCTTACAAACCAGGGCTGATGTAGTAGATAGTTTTGTTGGAATGGTTTTGAGCATTTACAAGAAACAGCTGAAAAGGTTGAGGGATAGGAGTGAAATCAGAGCAGAGAGATGGTGACTGCTGCAAGAAACTGAGGTGTTGACAGAGCTGAGTAATGCTATGTGAAGTGCTTACACTTTCAGCCTTTGAAGTCAAGTGATTACTTAAGGTCTGCTGTTACTTAAGAAAATACCTGCCTTTTAGGACAGAATGAGAAGCTTAAAACATGAGCCAAAATTCTGGCATACAGGTGTCAAATGAAAAGGTCAAAATACAGTGCTTAGAAAAAAATTAACTCTTGTTAAGAACAGATTTTAATTTTTTTTAGTTCATGAGATTGGCTCTAACAAGTGTTGGAACTGGAAGCAGCACAGCTTTAGCAAACAGTGTGAAAGAACTGGTGAGGGGAATACTGCAGAGGTGTGTATAAGTAATCCAAGTAAATGGTTACTGAGACACCAACACTGCAGATGCTATTGTGATTATAAATGGAAAGAAAATCTAGTTCGATTATGCTGCTTTGAGTTGAGGCAGACTGATTTTACAGTCCTTTGCTTCACAGTGTTTCAAATGCACCTCTTCACGCTGTGTTGATCTCTTGGCTTAACATATAACTCTACTACTAGCAGTGTGACATACTCTGTATGCAAAAGGCAAGTCTGTGCTCTGGCCTTCAACTCTTTTATAGCAATTGAAAAAGATGCATCAAGTACTCCCCAACTTAAGCTTTAATTTTGTAACTATTTGTATATCTTTATTTCCTTCAAGTGAGTTACAGTGAAAAATGAAGGTCAAATATACATAAACTGCTTTTCAAGGTTTTCAAAGACTGACTAGAAATTATTTGAATAAAAGGGATGCTCTTAACTCTGTTCTGGGCACAGATAAATCTCTTGGATTCAATATCTTAATTTGTAATGTCTTTTCTTCAAATATTTTTTTTTTTTGGTCCCTCTTAAGTAGAGCAGAGAAATTGCCTTAAACACAGTCACGAGATAAATCTTGTTCTGAGTGCAGCCACTGTTTTTTCTCCTGGGAGTAATTAGGTTGATTAAACATTAGTCATCAATTTGTAGATACTGCTGTGAGGTACTGATGGCTAGGGAAGGTCTGTCTAGACATCTTAGTAATCTGTCTTTCTTACCTAAACTCCTTTGATGTATATCCAAAGATGCACTTTGTATGTCTGAAGCCCAGTGTAATAAAGTGCTAGAAGTCTGTCAGGTTGATTGAAAAGAAAATCTTAAGGAATTCTGTGTTAAAAAACCATCCATTTTAAGTTAACACCTCTCAGACCATTTGAAAAAAAAAAAATTTAAAAAAACTACCTACTCCCAGGTAATTTACATTGGTCAGCAACTGCCTTACCTGAATAAAAAATGGAGCTGCAGGAAGGATTGCTGCTTGATAGGGCATGCAGTGAACTGAGGTTGGAACATGATGAGGGTAAAGGCAAATGTTCAGCCTTTTAATAGATTGCTTTAACTAATTTAATTAACTTCCTTAATCAGGTGTTTTAAATATCTAATCTGACAACAGCGTGCTGTTGCCACACATTTAGTCAGCCTTTTAGGAGATTTTAGTGGCAAGTTGCAGTTGAAAAGATTGCATTTTATTTATGAATTATCATTGAATGAGCTTGTATAAAACAATTTTAACAGTCACAAAAACACTCTTAACATGGAAAAAAAACCACTTGTGCTGTCAAAACAGCCAAACAAAAATGTTAACAAAAGTGTTTAACTGAAATGTCTATTATTTTTTTCTTTTCTTCAGGCAGAGATTCACAAAAAGCATGAGATTAGAAAAATAATTTCCCTGATAATTACTGTCAGTATCATCAGTATCATCTGTATTGTTATATAGAACAAGAGCAACTTTGAATGAATTGGGCTGTTATGCAAGTAAAAGTAATCAAGTCTAACCAGTTCTCTTTTGAAATTCCAGGATAAGTAGCTGGGTAGTGGGCAGTGCAAGCAACATTCCATTCTGATGAAAAGTGTTCTGATTGCAGGATGAGAGCACTTGATTTTCCAGCTGTTGGTTATATGACTGCCTGAGTTTTGGTTCACTCAAAAGTGACTTAATATTGAGATAATTCTTAATCAGGATGAGTATTTATTTAAGACTTATTCAGAGTAGGTACTGATTTTGAGTACCTGATAGCAAAGGAATATTTCGTTCCCATACCTTATACATGTATGGGCTTAACCTCTAACAAGTGAAAAAAATACCTAAGGATTTTATGTACAACTCAGGCAAGCTTCTTGGGGATCCTTTTCATCTGCAGAGAATAGAGGTATTTTCTTTCCAGAGCTGTGTCTTTACTTTCAGAGCCAAATTCAGAAGACTTTTTATTCATGGCATACTTTGCCCATCAGTAAGTATCAGTGCAGTCTGCCAGGAAGAGACAAGGCACATTTGTAGCAGAGCAAGTTAAGAGAAACCTCATAACTCATCTCCATTGAAATGGAAGTTACACCAGAGTTGTCATTTTATTACTTGTCAATTAATTTAGCTAGTAAGATGGTAGAGTGTTAGTTTTCTCAAGCCATTTTTCCACACCTTTTCAGTTTCAGATGACATTTTTAGCTGCTTTTTAGTTATAGAGCGAGCTGTGTTAAGAGAGTATGGCTGAGTCTGCTACAGGGCAGGGGGAAGGACTAGATGATGCAAGATCCTTTTTCCCTCACTTTTATATGATTAATTTTTCCTTTGAATGTTTTACATTTTGTGATTGTACTTTGATACGCTATTTCTCAACTATGGTTTGAGAAGTAAGTTTGTGTCTAAGTGAAGGAACAGAAGGTGGACTGATAGCCTTTAGTTAAGCTTGCTTTGACTGCATTAGTTAGCTCTCAAAGTGCCACCTACCTTCTCAAGTCATGCATGCAAAATTAATTAAAAGTGCTTTTAGAAGTGACTAGTAGGATGTTTCAAAAATCCATTAATGGCTAGAAATAGTGACTGAATCTCTGAATGAGACTTATTGCTAGTCAAAAACTGTTTCATTCCCTAGTACCAAGATTATTATGGTTCAGAAGATTAATATGATTCCAAGAATACATGGTTGCTAATTTAAGATTCCATTTCAGTAAATTATTAAACAAAGTAACAAAAATATTACTGCTTCTTGTTTTAATCTGTAATTGTAAATCTCAAGTAAGTTTGATCTTTAGAATGTGGAACGCAAATAATATTTCTTTCACAAACACTCATACTCTGCTTTTTTTGCCCCTCTCCCCCACAGTATACCTTTTGGAACTTTGTACCAAAAAATCTGTTTGAACAATTCAGAAGAATAGCTAACTTCTATTTTCTCATCATTTTCCTTGTTCAGGTAAGCTATCCATGCTTCAATAAATTTCTAGACTTTTCCTAAAAAATCCCAAGGATTTGAAAAATGTTTGAGCAGAGCACTAGTTCTGATGACTAGTGGTTGAACCTGGACAGCCTTTTTCACTGATTGTGACAAAAGGTTTTTTATATCATTTCCAGGTTGTAACTGTGCACCTAAGCTAAAGAGAAATTTACACCATCACTGTTTTGATAGCAAAAACTTTCATAAAGTTGAAAAGAATGAGTATATTTTTTTAAAATAAGCATCCAGATTAGTAAAACCATTGTTATAAATTATGTTGATTATAAACTTCTGTTAGTTTTGCTAGATATTATACTTTAAAAGCAGAGTGGTGCATTGACAGAGATTTTCCAACTGCACTGACAAAACCTGTAGAGAAATCGAAATATAGACACTTGTACAATGCTTACTTTGGGTAGTACATAAATACTTGGATTTGTAATAATGAGTTTGCTGCTTTCTATGTGTCTTTGTTCTGAATCTTTTAAAGTCACTTCATCTACTAAGATTTTTATTGTCTAACATAGTTAAGTGAAAAGTTGTGTAACTTTGTTCACTAGGTTACACAGAAAGAAAAACCACTGATACCCAGGACAGTTTAGGTTTTCTCCTTGTCTGAATTTCCTCTCTGGGTTTTCTACATCTTTGTTTATAATTGCAGAAACCACAGTTCAGTATTTTGGGATTACTCTTTTGGTGCGTAAGAGCAGCTGTGTTGTACAATTCATTTAACCAGTGCCACACTAATTTATAATGCTGCTTAGTAATTTTTCTGCAAAGCTGAAGCTTTCTAGTCTGGTACTTAAGCTCTTCCAAGCTAGGTGTTAACACCTTAATATCTGAATGTTAATGTGATCTAAAGAGAGTGTTATTCCATAGTTACTTTTCAGATTTCACTGGCATGGTATATGTTAATCAAATTGTATTAAAGTACTGAGACTTAATTAAAATTCTGTAGCGTTTTGTAGCACATTGGTGAAATAATTACTTGAAACACGTTGCTTGAAAAACTGACTGCTTAGTCTCACAAGAATATAACCAGAAAATATTTGTTCTTTTTGTTGCAGTTAATTATTGATACACCAACTAGTCCAGTTACAAGTGGACTTCCACTTTTATTTGTCATCACTGTAACAGCTATCAAACAGGTGAGTAAATCAGTGGAAAAAAAGGTGCAGCTAAAGAGAATATTGTTATGTGGTTTGGGCTTCAGTTTCCCCTGCCTTTTTTTGTGCTAGACATACAGAGTAATTACAGTGAATTTTGACAGAGTAACTTTATTTTTGCTTCTCTGGTTAAAGTAGAATTAGTTGCTGTATGATGATATCCCAGTAATTCAACACAAGCTTCTAAATTTTCATAATTTTCATGTCCTTGTGTTCCAAGGAATATTTACGTTTCCACTTCCTGGAAAGCAGAGCCTCAGCACATGTTAATGCTTGCTTAGCAGGACCCATCACCACAAATAACCCTCTCTGCCTAATTTGCATTGAACTTTTCTGCTGAGCACCATCTTATGCGGTATGGAATATCTCCTGGATCAGTTTGGGTCTGTTGCCCTCTCGGCCTCGTGTTATGTGGCTAGACTACAGGTCTCTTCAGTTTTTCTGATGATAAAAGGAGGTTGGAGAGAAAGTCTTCATGCTGGGCCACCACTCTTTAGCAATAGCCGAATCTCTGGAGGGTAACCATGACTGTTTTAGCTCCAAGCACAAAGCACAGCAGCATGTGAACTGCTGTGAAGTTAACTCCATCTCAGTGAGACCCATAACAAAGAATACTTTTTTAAATAGATATCTGATCACTTTCAGAGTCTTTATATCAAAAACAACCTTTTCTTTCATTAATTTTCAAAGCAACCATGGACAACAGTGTTTCTCTTTTGTTACAGTGCCAACTATACACAGTTGGGTATGTTGTATAGTAGAATTCAGCTAGTATTTAAGCTGTGGTTTTTTTCACTCTAAAATATTACACTTTAGAGTCTTACTATGGTTTAATAGTGGTGTAACAAAGCCTGGACTATGCAATGCTTTGTCTAGTTCTGCAGTTCTATCTCCCTGAGTCATTTTCCTAACGTCTAGTATTGATTTTGGGACCCGCTTGAGCTGCTGTACCAGTCCCCAGAAGCATATTACACTAAAGTTGCAAGAACTGAATTTCCAGGTTATCCAAGGTGGTGTGTGCTGGTTTGAGGCTAATTGGAATATTTTAATAGAGAAAATTGCACTATAGGCTGTGAAAGGAAAACATCATGATGTCTACTTCACTCATATGCTTGCTATTTCTGTAAATATTCTGTCTATAGTGTATATATCTGCTGCACATTGTGCTGAGCTGTAAATAGAGCTTCATCAGTTAACTTCCAGGCGGCTGAGTGCTAGTCTGGGTCATTTTACAAAGTGGGGGGGGGCGGGGAACTCCCAAACCTTCACAGTAGTGATACTAGTGTTCTGCACGTTTTTTTGAGTTGATTAAAAATGCTATGGAATGCAAGTGATGTTTTCTGTCTCTTAACCACTGGTGTCATTGTCAGTCCCAATCTTCATCCCACAGCAGGATCTTTTGAGTGAGAAGTTGCCGATTTCCCTGTCCTTTGTGTAGAACAGATTTGTAGGATAATTGAACAGTCAAAATAGGTTATTCCACAAGGTCTCTGTAAACAAAATTCTTCATGGCTATATGTATTGTTTATGGGGTTGAAATGTTTGATACAATTGTATTATAATCAGGAAATGTGACCAACTTCAGTCGCTTTATCACTTTATCATCATTCAATATGGAATCCCAGTCATCTGGAATACATTTTCTATGTTTCCATCTCCTCAGCACCTGCTTTGTAAGTACCTTGCACTTATTCAAGAGCCAACAGAGCATGAGCAAGAGATGGTCACTTAAATACCAGAAATTGTTTTGCATATTGTTAACATCCCTATTCGTCAAAATATTTCCACCAGAGTATATAATTTTGTTGACTAATTGTAACCTTAATGCCCTCTTCTGTATGTGTCCAACGTGTCTGTATTGGTGGCATGATTCACAGCTTCATTTGTTCTAGTGAGAGTATTTTTTCCCTTATCCTCATCAATAGAATTTTTTTTTAATTATCCTTGTAAGCTGGAGCTTTTTCTGTATCTTTATAGTCAAGTGTGCATCACTGCATCATGCCATTTTGTTTTCTAGGGTTATGAAGATTGGCTTCGGCACAAAGCTGACAATGCAATGAACCAATGCCCTGTTCATTTCATTCAACATGGTAAACTGGTTAGAAAGCAAAGCCGGAAATTAAGAGTAAGTAACTATGGCTTGACTTAATGGATTTTTTTTTTTAGGTCTTCATAAATCAATGGATTGTTAGACTTCATTTCACACTTCTTGTAAAACAAATTATACAGAAATGTGGTGCGGTGGTGGTGTAACATTTATTACATTTAACAGAGACTAGAAATTTGTAATTAAATGACTGAGGAAAAATTTTAGAATCTAGGTATGTACTGCTTTATCTCTGCTTCAACTCCTCATAACTGTGCCTTTCACTTTCCATTTTTTAACTTGGAATTTCACATATGTTTGTCTTTTGTCTGTTCTTCGTTTTCGGTCCATTATGGCTATGCACATTAATAATTTATTTAAGCCTAATTATGACAGTCAATGTTATTGATTTATTCCATGTTTGCAACACATATGCATTCACATCTATACAACATATTTTCCCCTATTACAGTATCACAGTATCACAGTATCGCAAGGGTTGGAAGAGACCTCAGAGATCATCAAGTCCAACCCATCACCACAGCCCTCAAGACTAGACCATGGCACTAAGTGCCATGTCCAAACGTGCCTTGAACGCCTCCAGGGACGGTGACTCCACCACCTCCCTGGGCAGCCCATTCCAGTGACAAATTACTCTCTCAGTGAAGAACTTCCTCCTCACCTCCAGCCTAAAAAAAATTACCCATCAAATCAGAACCTCTCTGTTTGCCCTCTGAATGCTGCTACATGTTCTTCCTGTTATTTTGAAGATCATTTTCACAAATTAATTTCTAGCTTTTTGGAGGATTTTGGGGTTTTTTTTGGGGGGGTGAGAAAAGAATATGAACTTTTCATTATTATTCTCTTTAGAACTCAAAGTTGATAGATACTTGTTTTGAATACCTTCAAAACTACACAAGCTCCCTGAGCAACCCGTGCTCAGTGAAAAAAGCATTTCCTGATGGTCAGAGGGAACCTTTTGGGTTGTTTCTAGTCCTGTCACTGGACATCTCTAAAAAGATCCTGTACCTGTTTTCTTTTTCTTTTAGCTGACACAGTGGCAAATGTTATCAGAACATCTTTTACATTTTACTTAGAAGTACTAGCAAAGAGCATCTTTTAATTGGCTTATTGGGTTTTTAGGGTTTTGGTCAGTTGATTTGGTTTTTTACTCCCTCTTATTCCTGCCTTTTGTTCTTTTGCAATTTGTTTAGATTATTAGCTTCAATTTTAATAGACTGTTGTGTTACTTCTGGCTTGCAGGATGACTTGTATGCCGTTTCTTACAGAGAGAATCTTGCTAGATTTAATTAATAAATAATAGAGAGTGATTCAACACTACGATCTGTGAAAATCAAAAGTAGTAAGACTCTTCTCTCTTCATGAGAAGAGTCTAAAAATTCACTTTCTGATGTGTAAATGTTTTCATTGGCAGCTTGAACTCCAGATGCAGCATACACTTTCTTCTAATATCTGTTCTTGTAGTGGCACTTCACTGTCAGGAGAGGTTCATTTGCTAAACTGGCCTCACAACTTTGTGTGGCCTAAGTCAGTCTTCTGAAGAATTCTGGTTTGTGTTTTTTTACTTTTATGGCATCTGTAGATTGAACTTGCAGTAGTATTGCTGGTGGCTGGCAATTAAATTAATTTTGTTTTCAGTGGTAAAAAGAGCTAGTAAAATATTTATGCAGTGTTCTTACAGTTTGTTTTAGGAATAGGTGAGTTTTCTATCACCTACCAGTTTATTCAAAATAATTCCCTAACAGTATTTTGTCTGCTTTTGGTAAAGTTCTCACTTTGAGGGCATTACTGTAATGTATCACATCACTGTTCTTTGCAATTAATGATCTCATGTGAAAAAGGCACATCCTTTTAAGAACATGTCCTGGAAGGATAATGCAACTTGAGCAGTAGTCTCGTCTGTTGCTCTTCACTGTTCTTCCAGACAAAGTCTCCATATTGTTCAGGCTTGATCCTGCCAGGGCATTCACTGCCACAGGTTCCAAAACTACCTCTTCACTCTCTCAGGATGTATCTTTACTTCCCTGCATCTGCACAATGACACATATTTTCTTTATCAAAAGAAAATATGCAAGGAAATTCAGATCTAAGTTCTAACTAATAAAGAAGTGTAGTGTTTTCGGTTTCTTTTCCCCAGTAAATGGAGTAGCCAATTGTCATTATGTTGTGGGGTTTTTTTAATGTCTGTAATTTTTGTTGAGAGCCTTACAATTGGCAAACAACACTGGAAGTCACGAACTATATGATCTGCAATTTTTCATTGCTGTTGGTTTAAAAAAAAAAACCAAACAAAGCCTAAAAGCCTTTTTCATATCTACAAGAAGTTAAGTTTCATTTGCTATCATTATCCTAGTTTTTCAGTACACACTAGTAAATCTTTTTTAGGCTGTCAAAATTTTATTTCAAACTTAAAACATAGAGTACTTCTAAAATTATTGTTCTGAGAAGATGCTACACAATAGGCCTCAGTCGTTCTGCAAGATGTTACTCAATTTTTCAAATATTTCTGTAGTTCTTTACTCTTGTGATAAAATCCTGGTGTAAATAAAATTTGATAAATTTTCAATATATTTGAATTTTCAATTTGGAAATTTGGGCTACTGCATAAATCATAAATGCAGTTTAATTTGTTGTGTGTTTTTTGTTGTTTCTGTGTGGGTTTTTTTGTAGGTTGGAGATATTGTGATGGTAAAAGAAGATGAGACATTCCCATGTGACTTAATATTTCTATCAAGTAGTAGAGGAGATGGAACTTGTTTCGTTACAACAGCCAGTTTGGATGGTGAATCCAGTCATAAAGTAATAAAATGTTCTTTGTTTTCTTTTTAAAGCTGAGTTTCCATATGACTTCATGCTTACATGTGTGAGCAAATAGAGGAAGTTGTGTAACCTACATTTTTACCAGTTGACTCTAATTCCTCTTAAAGTATGATTGGTTTATGGGAAGTTTTTAAACATACGATTTTAAAAGTTTTAAACTTTATGATTTTACCTGTGACCAGTGTAGGCATGCACGAACGTGTTTGTATTTAAATGCTTTCATAGTGTTCCGATGTGTAAGGACACTGGGAGGTAGTTGCATATGATATAAGAAGATGCCCAGATAAGAGCTTTTAAAGGTTCATCTTCTTTGAACTGTGAGTTCATAAGTAAAAGCTAGTAAATCAAGTTTGCACTCAAGTATGTGTGCAGGTTAATGTCTTTTGTATCTGTCCTTAACTGTTTCTATTTACGCCTTTTTATTCATTACAGACATACTATGCTGTTCAAGATACAAAGGCATTTCACAGTGAACAAGAAATCGATGCACTGCATGCTACCATTGAATGTGAACAACCTCAACCTGACCTTTATAAGTAAGAAAATAATTCTTACCCATTTCATTTAAAGTACCCAACAAAAAAAGCTATAGGAATATTGTAACAAAAAGATAATGGCTGCACTTTCCTGGTGAGCATGGGCCCCAGGGTGAGCCTGAAGTCAGGTTAGTCTTCCATCCATGCTCTTTTCCTGCAGACAGTTCACTGGTCAGCTCCAGGCCGGTGGTCTCCAGAGAGGGGTGTAGAAGACTATCTATTGGAATTCATGACAGAAATTGTAGAACTTATATTTACTTTTGTATTTTTTAAACCTAAGAGAAAAAAAAAATTACTAATGTCATATTGATGCTAATAATCTCTAATATTTTGAAATTGTCAAGACGGTTTGAAATATGAATTTACATCTGCTGTCATTAATGATTAACCTCACCCAACATGCTTTGAGATATTAGCTAATGATAGTATGAAACATCATGTTTAGCAAGCTACGTCTCATTCTGCCCCTCCAACAAGTAGGCTGGGGGTGGGCAAGAGGCTGGAAGTGGATGCATTCAGGATGGCTGACCCAAGGGGTATTCTGTGCCATTTAATGTCCTGCTCAGCAGTAAAGCTTAAAGAGGGTTGTCTTTCCAGAGTAGCTGTTGCTTGGAGACTGGCTGGGCATTGGTCTGCTTAGGGAAGGTGATGAGTGGTTGCCTTTGAGTCTCTTGGTTATTTTTTTTCCATTGCTTATGAAACAGTCGTTATCGCACTTCCACTTTTCCAATTGTCTCTCCTATCCTGCTGTAGAGGGAATGAACAAGAGGCTAGGGGATGCCTAGTTGATATCCAGGAACCAAACTCACCACACAGAGAAAGTGTATTGGGAATTCCAAGCATAAATACAAGCTGTGTGGTGAATGGCTGGAGAGCAGCCCTGAGGAAAAGGACCTTGGGGTCTGGGTTGATGAAAAGCTCAACATGAGCCTGCAGTGTGCACATGCAGCCCAGACAGCAACTGAGTCCTCTGCTGCATCAAGAGCAGAGCGGCCAGCAGGGCAAGGGAGGGCATTCTGCCCCTTTACTCTGCTCTTGTCAGACTCCACCTGGAGTCCTGTGTGCAGTTCTGGAGCCCTCATCACATGAAGGACATGGAAGTGTTGGAGCGGGTCCAGAGGAGGGCCACGAGGATGATCAGAGGGCTGGAGCAGCTCTGCTGTGAGGACAGGCTGAGAGAGTTGGGGCTCTTCAGCCTGGAGAAGAGAAGGCTTCGAGGAGACCTGATAGGAGCCTTCCAGTATCTGAAGGGGACCCACAGGAAGGCTGGGGAAGGACTATTTACAAGGTCTTGTAATGACAGGACAAGGGACAATGGGTTTAAACTGGCCGAGGGGAGATTTAGACTGGATGTTAGGAGGAAGCTCTTTACAGTGAGGGTGATGAGGCACTGGCACAGGTTGCTCAGGGAGGTTGTGGATGCATCCCTCATCCACAGTTTAGGGATTTTTTTTTTTTTCCAGGCTGTTTAGGGGGAAAAAAATTCCTGTTATTTCTCGATAATGGGTCTGCTTAGAAGATTTAATCCTGGTTTATAATTTTTTTTTTTACATGCAACTTTTACTTCTGTGTATTTTTGCATTTATGTATTTTTAAAAATATGTATATTTATGTTCAGCTGGGAACTGATCACTAGTCACTGCAATAAATGCTTTCTAGAAAATATTTCTTATCTATTATCACATATATTTTAATAAGTGAGAGTAGCATGTTTGTAAACATGTATATAGTATATATATGGAGAGAATTTTAATACCCTCATAATGTTCATTAAAATAACTGATTTTTGTGACTATATATGCATGTATTCTTACACAAATTAGCAGAACTGTTAAACTATTTTTATATTTCCCTTGCAGGTTTGTTGGTCGAATAAATGTTTACCATGACAGGAATGAGCCTATTGCAAGGTAGGAATAATACTCATGTATTTCTCTCATTTTCCTAGGAATTTAGGAGTTTGAACATGCCAAATACCACGTTGAGTTTTACTAAAGGCATTTGTACATTTGTCTAAAATGTCCACGGTGCTATGTGTCTTCAGGAAGGCAACATCCAAGGAGATGCATCTTGTATGGGGTGTAGGAAACAGTGATCTGTTACCCTGGGTCTGGCACCTACGAGAGTCTGCTTCCCATATAAGTAGGTAGGCTGCATTCTGAAGGGAGTGTGGTGCTTTCTGCTTGGGAAGCAGTTTGTAGCCCAGGATGTTCTTTGTCCAGTAAAGCGAGAGGAAAAATGAAGCAGTAAAAGAGAAGGATGAGTCTTTTGTCCTTTCTGCCTAAGAACTTCTGTTTACCAGCAAGGAAGAAGCTTGCACTACCTGCTTTTGTCCAGGTCCTTGCCACAAAGAGGACAAAGCATTAGGATGGAGAACTTCTCAATTGGGTGATATCCTAGACCTCAGCATGTGGGGAGATGCTCTGTTCTGGCTGAGTGCCTTACTAATGTCATTGTGACTGTTAGATACATGATTTTCCATCAGTCTGCTATGAAAACATTTTGCTTTTTTTTAATTAAAATACTCTTTTGATGAATAAATAGTCTCATAACCTTCTATAGTACTACAACCAGATGAGTAGACAAATAGCGAGCTGTGGATGTCATCTGCCTTGACTCCAGCAAGGCTTTTCATACTGTCTCCCACAACATCCTCCCAGAAAAGCTCAGGAGATATGATGTAGACAGTTGCACTGTGAGGTGGATCAAAAACTGGCTTGACAACAAAGTTCAGAGGGTTGTCGTCAGTGGCTCAGAGTCAGGTTGAAGGCCTGTAGCCAGTGGTGTTCCTCAGAGATCAGTACTGGGTCCAGTTTTGTTCAATATCTTTATTAGTGACCTGAATGAAGGCATTGCTGTACCTTCAGCACATTGACTGATGATACAAAACTGGGGGTGGGGTGGGGGTGGGGTGTGTAACTGACAGCCTGTCAGGCTGTGCTGCCATCCAAAGAGGTCTTGACAGGCTGTAGAGCTGGACAAAGGCTAATCATATGAAGCTCAATGAGGACAAATGCAGGGTTCTCCATCTGGGGAGGAATGACAACAGGAGGCATGCAAGCTGGGGGCTGCCCTGCTGGAAAGCAGCTCCGTGGAGAAAGACCTTGGAGTCCTGGTGGACAGCAAGTTCTGCATGGGACAGCAATGTGCCCTTGTGGCCAAGAGAGTTAATGGCATCCTGGGGTTCATCAAGAAAAGTGTGTCCAGCAGGGCTAGGGAGGTGGTTCTTCCCCTCTGCTCTTCTCTGGTGAGACCATATCTGGAATACTATGTCAAATTTTGGGCTCCCCACTTCGAGAGACAGGGACCTGCTGGAGAGACTCCCATTAGATTGCTACAAGGATGGCTGGGGGACTTGAGCATCCTCCCCTATGAAGGGAGACTGAGAAATGTAGGACTCTGTAGTCTGGAGAACAGAAGACTGAGAGGAGATCTTATCCACATGCACCCCAAATATCTGAGGGGTGGGTTTCAAGTGGATGGGGCCGATCTCTTTTTGGTGGTCAGCAGCAATAAGACAAGGAGCAACAGCTACGAATTGGAACACAGAAAGTTTCACCTCAACAGGAGAAACTTCTTTACGGTGAGAGTGACAGAGCACTGGAACAGACTGCCCAGAGAGGTTGTGGAGTCTCCTCTGGAGAACTAAAAAATCCACCTGGATGCATTCCTATGCAGACTACCCTAGGGGATCCCACTTTGGCAGGGAAGTTGGACTGGATGATCTGTGGAGGTCCCTTCCAACCTCTAATGTTTTTTGATTCTGTGATGGAGATGGTTCGACATTAACTTGTGTGGGAGAGCAAAGGAAAATACTCAGAAAATACATTTTAATCTTACAGCAATAGATTGATCTGTGTATAAGAGAGAAGAAAATCTGGCGTTAAGTCTTAGTTTCCTCGTACAGTACCCTGAATCATATAACATCATTCCACTGGTTTAAATGAAACTAATTTAGTGTTCTACATTAGAGTTAGGGCCCTGGGATTTTCATTTATGTAGAGCTTTCTGATTTTGAAGGGCTTCATACCACAAGGACAGTTTGAATAACATTCAAAAATACTGAGGTTACTTCTTGAGGGTTTTTTTTTTCCATTGCTGTATAGATAGTCTGACAATTCTCCATACTGCCTGTCTGTAAAGTAGTCCTTGTTTTGCAGAATTTGTATTACATATGCTGCAAAACATTTTGAGCTACATATGAGGATCTTCACATTAATCCTTAATAAATTATTTTACCTATATTCATTTTCATGCTTTGAAGCTCATGAAGTACTGAGCAATGACTTATATGTCTTTTATACTTAAAATGGAAGAGTATATTGTCTTTAAGTCATTTCAGTGTTCAGAATGCTATAGTTTATATAAGGCCTGAAAAAGACTTCAATCAGTATTTTGAAAAATAAGAACCTCGTAATTAGAATTATGAGTATTTGGGTACCTGCCAAAGTAGTTTTTAGATGTGTTAGACTTGATTGGTGAAATTATGAGCTTAATATACAGACATCTGTATTTTAAAGAAGTCCCTATAAAGCTTTAAATATGCCTAGTAATTTTGCTACGTGAAATTAAAATACCAGCGTAAAACTAATGTCCTGTTTTATGTGGCTTCCACTGGTGTGCGCTCTTTCTAAATATTTGTTTTCTCATATTTTGCAGACCATTAGGATCTGAAAATCTGCTTCTTAGAGGAGCCACTTTAAAGAATACAGAAAAAATATTTGGTAAATATTTATATATTTATTGTTGAAGTGGACACTGAGGTAATAAGAGAACATACAAGGTTATAACCTGCATTTACTGCTGAGCATATCATTTCTATTGATCACTTGATTTACAATCTTTTTAGGAAGATTTACTGTTCCTACAATTGCAACAAAGTAACTATTGTATGCAATAACTATAGAAATTTTTGAGAGGGGGAATTTTATAGTTTTGTTTTCAAGGGTTAGTGAAGATGACTCAATAAGAGGACTCATCTTCTAAAAGTAAATATATGCATTTTGAACAAGCACTGTGAATTAATGCTGTTGTCTCAAAGCAGTTAATGAGCCTGTTGAAAAGTGTTAAATCTGCTTTACTCTTTTGTTAAAACAGATAGTCCAAACAGGTATAAATATGCCTGATAAACTAAACCTCAAACACTTAAGACAGTTCCTGTCAGAAATGAGGGTTTCTGTTAGACTTTGTTCACCAGTATGTACTTCCTATTTCTACTCAACTAATCAAACATAAAGAACATACTGAAATACATGGTTTGGAAAAGTCTTCAAGAAAGCAGAGTAGTATCTACTTGTATAACCTTTCAAGTTTTTCTCCAAGAATGTAAAAATACACGTTACTTTCAATTTGCTCTCCTCTAGCTGTAATCTGAAACAGGTGAACTAATACAATTATTATGTAATAAGTATTTCTGTACTTCCCAAGATGGTTTTAGTGTTTCTGTGAACTCGTGTGTCGAGCCAGTGACGTTCCTAACATGAGTGATTTATTTTTTTTTTAAATTTTTTTATATGCCTAACATGCAGTGTTTACCATTACCTCAGCACAATGCATATCCTAAACAATTTTTTTAGCACTGTACAAATATGCTGGTTTCATAAGCACTTTAAATCCATCTTGTTGTTTACAACTTCTCTAATTTTATTTAACCTTCAGAAGCTTAGCCTCGCAATCTGTGTTATCAACTGGAAATTGTTCATATTAAGACATCACTCTTTGTTAATTATTTAATTTTCCGGAAGCGAGCGAAATGGCTGCTTTCTGTTCTTAGATGTATCCTGTAGGTTAGCCCTATCTGGATTTTCTTTTACAACTTATGATGTAGATTTTGAAACTGAAGCAAAAAAAAATTAATTTGAAAATGCAAGGGAATTTATTCATAATTCAGCTCTGGTTTGACTTTGATACGTAGCCAACATGTTAGCAATTGGGGATTAGAGCTCTGGAATGGCTTGTAAATGCTGATTAAGATTTATCTCCAGCTACCAATATATTGAAGTAATTTCTAGTTTTTGAGTATCATCCAAATACTTGTTCTTTTTCTTCAGATTACAGAGAATTAAAGGAATGACAAGAGTAATGTAATGAATTGTGCTGTTTCAAAATTAACTGTGCAATCTTTAGTAAAACAGGTTGTCTAATTTCAGGTGTTGCTATCTACACTGGCATGGAGACTAAAATGGCATTAAATTACCAGTCAAAATCGCAGAAGCGATCTGCTGTAGAAAAGTAAACTTTCTAATACTTACTTTGGGGGTGGACATTATTGGGGTGGAAATTTGCAGGCTTTAATGTTGAATAAAAGGGGGCTGCTTTCTCAAAGTGTGTATTTCATTGACTTGAATTTAAAAAACAGGTAGAGTGACTTAAATTTTCCTTTCTTTTTTTGTTAATTTTTTTACTTATGTAATCAGTCATGCAGTGAGATGTTTTTTAAAAAGCCACCTTAATGCAATACTTAACTTTTCAACATACCTGTTTTTCTGTTATGTAAGATTTTTTTTCTTACACTAGTTAGAGTACTCCTGCTGACAGTTTTCTGAGTTTATGTGCTTCAATATCCTAACAGTCCTTTTAATTGCAATTAAGACTTGAATTCAGCAAAATTAACTTTTTTGACGCGCTTTACTTTTGAATCAGCTGCAGTTAACACAAAGCCTGCCTGCCTGTCTGTAGGTTTTCCACAGTTTGGCTAAAATTAGAAGTTACATAGAGGCTAGAGATTACAGTTACACTGTAATATATTTTACATATTTTATAAATGTTTTAGGTTTATATGTATAAAACCATATACATTGGAAAAACTAACAGCTATCTAGCAAAATGGTTTGGCTTGATTTATGTTTCTATAAAAGTACTTAGGTGAGTGTATTGGCTCAGAGATTGCATTAAAAAGTCTGCAGATATCAACCTGTTTATTCTCTTATGATTCTATCTAAGCTATTATTCAATGAATATGCCAGATTTTGTAGTGTATCTCTCACATTTTGGATACAATTACAGCATTTACTGTTTTAAATAGAAAATTGTCCTCATTTTTCTTCATTAAAACATTCTAGAAAAGTGATTAACATCATAGCGTTGGTAGACTTGCGGTAAATGTTGGATTGAAGCACACATCTAACATTTTTTATTAAGCTGTAGTTTATATGCTAATGAAATTCTTATTTTGCCTTTCCTTCCATAGATCTATGAATGTATTCCTTATTGTATACCTCTGTATACTCATCAGTAAAGCACTAATAAATACTGTCCTGAAGTATGTCTGGCAGAGTGAACCATTTCGTGATGAACCATGGTATAATCAGAAAACAGAACCAGAAAGGAAAAGAAATTTGGTATGAAAATAAATCAAAAATACCACAAAAATGTCACAAAACCCTTAATTTATAATAATCCCACTGAAAACAATATACAGCCTGCTGACTTACCAATAACAAATTGTTGCTCTTTCTTATGCTAACAGTGGTGACAACCTATTTGTAGAAAGCTCATATGTTAAATGTTTGTACTGAAATTGTATGTGTGAATTTAACTGATGAGGAAATGGTCTGGTTTAGTATGGAAAACATCATGGAAGCGTTTTGGAGGTCCTGTCATTTTGGTGAATTGCTGGAGAGCTGCCATCTACAGACAGAAGGAATCCCATGGCTGTTGTCAATCATGTAGCAAATACATTCAAAAGAATCCTCTGTAGGAGTCTGTAAAAATGCACCTGAAAAACTTTGGCTTTTACAATTCTGTGACTCTACCATGAGTGGTAGAGACCTGAAACAGCTGTCAGTGTCTGGTGCCCTTATGGGAGCAAGGACATTGTCCAAAACAGATACCCAAGACGATCCTAAGTAGTGAACTGAACATAGCACCAAAGAAAGCATAATGTTGTATCACTGAATCTTCCTGATCAGACATGGGGAACACTTTCTTTGCCTTAAATGAATTATGAGCACATGATAGCCAGGCATGTTCTAGATATCTCATTATCGCTGGTAACAGTATCTCAACCTGCTCAGCAGGCTGACTGTACCTCCAACAATCTCCATCACTGAAACACAACTAAGCCATTATTCTCCTTGCATTGAGAGAAAGAAGGGAAGCTCTTTATTAATGAAATTCTGCCTGAAAGTTAGGTAATTTGGTAATCCTTGAATGAATAACTGCAGTTTTGTGGTATTTTTCTGTTAAATTGAGAATGCACATCTTATTTTCCGTGGTACAGGTATTTACCATTCTCCAGTATTACTTGCTCTAGAACTCTGTGACAATACAAAATCAAAACGAGTTTATTTTTCTTCATACCACGTTAGTTGTTTTAAATCATGGAGGTGTACATCCTGTGCTGAACTGTGAGCTGTGAAAGGTGGTATTTCCTGTTTGAAAGTTATGAGAAAAAATTAGTATGCAAATGTATGTAGTCATATTTTGGGGTTTCATAGTACATGAAAAATCATTATGTTCGTCTTGTTTCTTTGGCAGTTTCTTCGTGCTTTTACAGACTTCCTTGCATTCATGGTTCTTTTCAACTACATTATTCCTGTATCCATGTATGTCACTGTGGAAATGCAGAAATTCCTAGGTTCTTATTTCCTTACATGGGATGAGGAAATGTTTGATGAGGACACAGGTGAAGGACCACTGGTGAATACTTCTGACCTCAATGAAGAGTTGGGACAGGTAAATTTTGCTGATGGGGTGTTTTGTTTTGGTTTGGTTTTGGTTTGTTTTTTTTAATCCTACCATATTTTTTTTTTCTTTAGTGCTGATTAATTTTGAAAATCAAAATTGAGATGTTGTGGTTTTTCAGAATCAAAAATTCTTGTTTCTCAGACAGTCAGAGAAATTCAGTTACTGTTACTATTGCTGTATTAGTAGAGGATAAATGCTTTAAGACAGTAATGATTTCTCTAAGTTGACTGTAGAGGGAGAATTTACAAGCCTCTAACTTCCTGAGACTAAAAGTCAGATAAAAAGAAAAAACCCTAACACACACACACACAAAAAAAACCCAAGGACAACCCAAAACAAACCAAACAAAAAAGCCCAAGTTAGTCTGGCTATACTGAGACCAGATTTTCAGACACAAGTTTGTTTCATCCTGTAAAATGATTAACTGTCAGTCTAATTTTAAAAAGAAAAAAGATAAAACTCCTTAGTATTCTGTGTTGAGAAAATCACCACTGACATAGTTACTGATGAATGTTTTTAGAAAATTTCTGTAGGTTTCCAAGTAAATTATTATGATAGTGTATTGCTTTATTATTCCATATCCAAACTTGTAATTAAGCTTTCAGGAACATACATCTATTTGGATAAAAAGTGGGATGAAGTTCTTATGGGAGACAGCCAGCACTGTCTCACATAAGATCCTTGTAGAGAAATGGATGAATTATGGGCTGGATGAGCAAACTGAAAACTGCTTGAACAGCCATGTATGGAGTGTGGTGCTCAGCACTGCAAAGTCTAGTGATGTACATGAGAGATCAAGGCAATCAATTAATACAATACAATCTTGATCATTAATGATCTGGATGATGTGGCACAGTATACCCTGAATGCCACCCAGCTTGGCATTGGCAGAACATGACCTGCTGATACCAAGTTGAACCTGAGCTGGCAATGTGCCCTTATAGCAAAGAAGGTGAATTGGTATCCTGGCCTTCACTAGAGTATTGCTGAGAGGTGAAGGGAAGTGAGTTACCTTCTCTACTCTGCACTGGTGAGGCTATGCTGGGAGTACTGTGTCCAGTTCTGGGCTCCCCATTATAAGCGTCATGGGCATACTGAGGGGAGTGTGGGGGAGTCTAGTGAAGGGCTGCAAAGATGGTGAAAGGACTGGAGCATCTCTTATGTGAGGACAGGCTGAGACAGCTGGGATTGTCCAATGTGGAGGAGGAAGGGTTCACAGAAGATTTTTATCAATGTATATGAATACCTGAAGATGGAGCCAGGAGTTTTTTTGGTAGTGCCCAGTGACAGATCAGAGACAACAGGCACAAACTGAAACACGAGGCTGTGTCTGAAATGGAAACACTGTTTTGCTATCATGGTGACTGAGCTGTCCAGGCAGACTGTGGAGTCTCCATTCTTAAAGATAACCAAAACCTATCTGAACGTAGTACTGGGCAACATAGTACAGTTTTGGTGGCTCCAAAACTGAACTTGTGCTTATCTGACTGTTCTGGTTATAGTTCAGATTTTTATTTTATTTTTTATGTTGTTATCCTTAGATGCTGGGGCTTATTGTAAAAGATAACATGAATGAAAAAGTCAATATTGAGACAAGAGGAATATTTCCAAGGCAATAACAATACCCATGTGTATAACTGTGACCTTTAGTTCAGAGTCTTCATTTAAACTAACATAATTGTAGTAGAGAATGCTGATACTACCTTAAGGACCATTCTGACAGTAACTCGAGCCGTATCTAAGCATATAAATCAAATAATGATTCCTGGGAAATGGAGTTTGTGCCTTGTTTCTATATCTGTCTTGGAGCAAGACAGACATTAAAAAAGAGCTTGAGAGAAGAGTGAAAGTTGGTTAAACATGAGACTTAGATATAAGGCAAAAGATAGTTTTGCTAATACTCCGGTATGATAAAAATATTTCAGAACCCAAATGTCTGTGGAAGATGACTCCCAAAAGAAATTTTTGTCTTCCTTTTCTGAAAGAGCTTGCCTAAGGATCTTTGAAGGAAGGTGCAAACCAGTGATAATTTTAATTTTCTTAGGAGCTATTGGAAAAAATCTCTGTTCATATTTCTGCTGTTTTTAATTTGTGCTCACTTGCAGATCGAGTATGTCTTCACAGATAAAACAGGAACCTTAACTGAGAACAACATGGAATTTGTAGAATGTTGCATTGAAGGGCACATTTATATACCACATGTTATCTGCAATGGCCAAATTCTCCATGATTGTACAGGCATTGATATGATTGATTCTTCTCCAGGAGCAAGTGGAAAGGTATGATGTCTCTTTCTGTGTTCTTGGTCTTTACAGTAAAACATGAAAATTGAACTGTGCTGATGAAGGGAATATTAGAATAAAACATCTCTGAATTTCACTAATCAAAGTAGATAACTGCTAGAAATGCATCACAACACGGACACTTTCCTTTCCTAGTTTAGAGTGAAAGGTTAATAGCTGAAGAAGCATAATACATGCTTTCTGTTGAGTACTAACCACAGTAGGGAAATGAACACAGGCAACTCCTCAAGGGGGGAAAATGAGTGCTCAATGCACTTACTTAGTCATTGCTAAGTGAAGATGTGGCCAAAGAATGATTTATGGTCAAATTAAATTGCTTTTAAATGTCACTTAATATGGCCATATCTAAAGTGTGCTACACGCAGCATTTCTGTGCTTTGGCTTTTTTCTGTGTGTAAAGCAAAGTTAGTTGAAAGTTAAGAAGACTTTAAACATCAACTGATGAGCAGGGTACAAATGGGCAGGGTAATGATAGCCATAGGACATTATACTTTCAACTATATCAATACATTCTTAAATCATACTTTGGCAAGACCCTTTGCTACAGCAAAACAAGACCTCTTAAAAATATGTTGGTGTAATTCAACAGCCTTGCTACTCTCACCTGTGGCACTCAGAATGCGGTCCCAAGGTACATTTTGTTTTTATCTTGCAATTACAATGACACAGACAGTTTGCCTTGAACAGTACAGAAGAGTAAGATTCAGACACAAAGAAAACAAGTAAAACACAAACGCATATCTATGAAATAGAAATCTCTTTCTGATGTCAGATGCTGTCTTGACCAAACCATCTGAAACTTTATAGAAGTTATTTGTCTCAGCTGCCAAAATGTCCACATTTATTTGATACAGCTCTGAAAGGTGTTTAAGCTGTGTAAGGAACTGAAATATGTAAACACTGTTAACCTTTTGCTCCAGGTGCTGTAACCTTCTCTCTGGACTCAAAACTCCTGAAATTGTCCTTGACTAGTGTTTAATACAGGTTGTTCAAGTTTAATCAAAGTAGAAAAAAATACCCCAACCCTTCAGCCACATCTAGGCACTCAGGAGGCAAAAGATCCATGCTGCCTTTTCTGGGCATCAGTAGCTTGACTTGCATGGTAGTAGCAGTAACAATAGCAGCTATTAAGCAGTTGTGTAGTTTCAACGGGGAAAGTCTTGGCTTCTGTTAAGAGGCAGGTGACCTGTGACACTGCCTTTATTTGATAAGAAATAGTAGGAATCAGTGCCTTTGCTAGCCTTCCAAAGGAAAAGTTTTCAGAGGGATACTTGGAATTGATGGTGCAATCACAACAATTCTTTTTCATTTTTAGGAGAGAGAGGAACTGTTTTTTCGTGCTCTTTGTCTCTGCCATACTGTTCAGGTAAAAGATGATGACAGTGTAGATGGAGTAAAGAAAAACCATCTCTCAAGAAGATCTTGTATATATATTTCATCATCACCTGATGAAGTTGCTTTAGTTGAGGGAATACAGAGGTATGTGTGTAATTTACACTTTTTAAATCTAGAGATCTAACCACTGAAGTTTGAAATTTTCAGCACAAAGAGTCATAGTAACAACCAAATCATCTAGAGCTGATGGTTTTCTTAACATAGTCATGCTATTTTATATCCATAAATCAAGTAAACAGTGATTTGGATTTTTTTCAGAAGATACATTTGGTCTTAAATCCATATAACATGCTTCAAATGGATAATGATGTATTTGTTGTATTCATTTTCTTTCATTTTACAGACTTGGTTACACTTATCTAAGGCTGAAGGACAATTTTATGGAGATCTTAAATCGGGAAAATAACATAGAGAAGTGAGTGGTTAAAAATACAACAAAATAGAACGATGAGGAGTTTCTACTGATGTGTTTATTAATAAATCATTCTTTCCCTATACATTAATTTTTAATTCAACAAAAGTCAAAATAGTACATTATAGTAGAAAAATGAATGGTTTACTGCTATTTATAATTTGTGCCGACCTTGTACTTCTGTATCTTCACAAAGTTTGTTCGTTTAACAGTATATGCAATATGAAATATTAATATAAATATAAAGGACTAGCGTGGGATTCATGATCTACTCCTATAGTTCCTAAGAGCTTTAGAGGCTACAGTTTGGGGTTTTTTTTAATATATATTAAATAATATATTCTTAATTGAAGATGGTATGTACACCATTTGTTGTTCACAAATAATCCATATAATTTACACGAGAGTAATATCTGTAGAATGAATTTTTATAGTGGGTTCAAAGAGTGTTTTAAATGGTGCTTTTTTTGGTCATTTTCCTTTGACTTATAGAATAAGTCTTGCAGACCACAATATGAGAAAAACTTTCATTAAAATTTAAGTAGTATAGCTGTTTAATGGATATACATACTTTTGAAAATCTTTTCCTACACATCTATAGATGTCTAATGGTTAAGGTTATTGTATACCTGTGTTTTCCTGCATGTGAAGTAACCCAAAGGTTACTTCTGACTTTTGTGGCTCAACTCGTAAGAACTGGAGTCGGTATTAATTGATAATTTATGAGAGCGTTGTAATTGCTACATTTCTCCAAAATGCATCACAGTTTGTAGACAAAGGCTTGATCCAGCTCCTTGTTAGAATCTGTTGTAGCTTTTAATGAAATAAATACTGTGGCCTTGCACAGTTTTGTAGCTCAGACTGTTGTGAGGCCTTGGAACTGTGTGATCTAGTTAAATAAGCAGGTATATTTTATAAGCAAAATATTAACAGAGATTAATTCTGAAGAGATTGAGATTAGTGAGTGAGATATGCTTGTGTTTGTGCTGGAAAAGGGAGCCTTTCTTAAATAAAAGGGTAAAGATAAGACAGTAAATAATAAAAGTATGCAAGCTAATGAGTTATCCAGAAACAGTACAACAAAAACTTGTGCTCATTTTTCTTCCTAGAGAGGAAGGGAATGTAGGATCAAGACAAATCATAAAAATATTCACATCTATAAAGCCTGTAAAAAGATGGGGTTTTTTCACTTTAAAAACTTGTCAGTAAGCACTTGAGCAAGGTTCATGAAAATAGGTGAGCACTTCTGTAAGATAGGAATAATCAAAATAAGATTCTGAAATAGACTTCTGTGTAAACAGCTACTCATTTCAACTTCCAAGGCTATGCCTAGCTAATATAGGTAGGAATTTATCTACTTTAAGTAGTATAATGTTCTATTGCAGGCTTTCTGGTCGTCTTCTTACATTGACTCTATTTCCAAATATTCTTAGGAGCATCACACAAACAAATTCTGCTGCAAGTAGTTAGGAGCTGTGGGCTTCCTAATTATTGTTTGTAACCTGCTGTTTCATTCTTTACTACTTCCATATTCTGTAGTACCTAATTTGCCATGCTAGAAGTCATGTTTTAACCGATACACCTGAAGTTATTCCGGGATCTGGAAAAGGAGAGATGTTTAAAAAATATTCTGTTTCTGTTTCAGGTTTGAATTATTAGAGGTTTTGAGTTTTGATTCTGTGAGACGACGCATGAGTGTAATTGTTAAATCTTCAACAGGTAGGGCTGTCACATTCTGTTTCTGCTCATCCAGTTTTGTTTCACTTGGATATATTTTGGATTTATCAAAGAGTTAATTATTGATCACAGCTTCTGTGCCTTTCCTAATGAAAAAAGGGGTCTGTACACTAGTGTAAATATTATAAAACTGTTGGAAGAAGTAATTTTGAAGACTTGTATTTGGTGATTTTGAATTTCCCATGTTGTCTTTTTTCTTAGGTGATATATTTCTGTTTTGTAAAGGAGCAGATTCTTCCATATTTCCTCGAGTTAAAGAAGGCAAAATTGAACAAATACGATCCAGAGTTGAACGCAACGCAGTGGTAAGATTCCATTTTAATTTTTCATCCTAAATAACTTCAAAATAGGACTGGCTTCTTAAAGAAGATACAGACAGCTACCTGGCACCTGTCCTTCTTGATAGCAAGGCTGAAGGAGCTTTTTACTGAATCACAGAATGTTAGGGATTGGACGGAACCTCCAGAGATCAAGGGCAACCCCTCTGCCAAAGCAGGATCACCTAGGCCAGACTGCACAGGAAAGCATCCAGGCAGCTCTTGAAAGCCTCCAGAAAAGGAAACTACACAACTTCTCTGGGCACCCTGTTCCAGTGCTCCGTCACCCTCACTGTAAAGTTTTTCCTTGTGTTGAGGTAGAACCTCCTGTATTCTAGCCCCTGTGTTCTAACTTGTACTTTTTGTTCTTCGTCCTATAACTGGGCGCCACCAAAAGGAGACCTATCACCTTCATACTGACACTTAACCCTCAGATATTTATAGACATTGATGAGATCGACTCTTAGCCTTCTCTTCACAAGACTTAAACAGTCTCTTTGTAGGGGAAACTCTCAATCTATTTGTAGAAAAGATTTTGAAGTCCCACAGTCATCCTTATAGCTCCTTTTTAATACTCCTTCTTGGACTGGTAATAAAAACCTGTACTTTCTGGATTAAAGTCTATGAGGGTTAAGTGCCAGTTAACTGGTATTATGAGAGGTGATATATTTGAGGTGACAAAACTTCTTTTCAGTGTTACAGCAACTTTTCCCTGCCTTGCACAGACTACATGCTCTTTTTTTACTCATCACATAGTCCAAAAATCCAGTCCAGTCTGAAAGACCCACAGCTAAACTCTAGTTTTTAGCTGACTAGAATGACACAGTTAAGATTTTCACTTTCAACACTCTCTGATGTTTTGTCCCTGTTTCTGCTGCAACAAGACATCAAAATTAGGCTCTACAGAACTACTGTTTATATTATTGGCATTTATTCTGACTCACCCTGCCTGATTATACACATAAGAAAGGAAACCTTTACTTTCAATTTTCATTCCCTAGTAATCTCATACATCCAGTTTGGTGACTGGACTGTTTTGTTCTGGAGGACTGAGTTGTTGTTCAGGTTGCAGCTGCTTCCAGGGTGTTGTGGAGGCAGGGAATTAAATGTGGTGGAATCAGGAATTACAAATTTATTTTCCTGAAAACCCTGCCCCCAAAACTATTTACAAAACTAGCTTAGATTTATTTACAGGTTGTAATTTGATCAGGAATTCTTCTACAGGATGTTATGGACAGATTTAGACATTTAGGAAGTCAGAAAATGGAAAAGGCTAAGGTATAAACACAGCTTTACCCCACTATCAGTTGGGCTGAGCAGAGAATTAAGGGACCGGCAGGCTTTACTCACAAAGGTAAGAAAGGTATTTGGCGATGGTCCCTTGCTGGATTTCTCTGTGGTTTGGCTGCCTTCTGATGCTGCAAGCAATATCCAATAGTCTGGATCCATGTGGCAGAAGCCCATGACGGGTGGAAGAGTCACCAAAGTCATAAATGTCTCAAGACACAACTGCCACATGACAGATTCAGGGAAGCGACACTGCCTCAGCAGCGGCAGGGGAGAGCCAAAGTGCTTGGGTCTCCCCAGTTCGGAATAGTAGCCAGAACATTGGCTGCAGTATGATCCGAGAGTAGCTGGGTCCAGGTGCTGCCGGCAGCTCTCTCAAAAGGACCCCAGGACTTGCCAGGCTTGCAAATTTGCACAGAGCGATGCAAAAGTGGAGAGAACCATCCCAAGGCAGGGACAGTGCAAAACTGAGAGCCGAGTAAAAAGGTAGGAGCTGTCCAAAAGCAAGGAGGGGGTCAAAACAGGAGCTCTGCCAAGGCAGGAACTCTTTTAAGGCGGGAACCTTGTGCCTTCTCCCTTGCTCTGTTTATCCTTTTCTAGACAAAGTATCCATTTGCCATTTTATACTGGTCGCAAAAACCCAACCAACCACCAACCTGATTCCCAGCGTGAGCTTCCACACAGGTCAGCACATGTGTGGGGAAAGGCACCTTTTGCTGTTCCCCCTTCAAGCCTGTAGCATAGAGGGGAAAGCAGTTTTCATGCTACCTTCTCCTCCCCATTCAAACCCACAGGATGGGGGAGAAGGAAGGAATTTGGAATGCTCTGGAACACAGGGCAGCGCAGAATCAAGCTGACTCGTATTCTAATCTATAGTCTACTGCACTATACTCACTTCGTAATAAAAGTCAGTAATGGGACTCTTCATATTAATAGTAAATTCATTCAGTTTTTCAAAATCTCCCAGCATAAATGCCAGCAAGAAGAGTTTTGTAAGGGGCATTTTGTTTCTTTGGATTACATTCTTTAGGAGGGACTGCGAACATTGTGTGTGGCATATAAACACCTCACAGCGGAAGAATATAGCAGTGCACAGAAGCTGCTTCAGAATGCAAAGTTGGCCCTTCAAGACAGGGAGAAGAAATTGGCAGAGGCGTATGAGAAGATAGAAAGAGATTTTATTTTGCTTGGTGCTACAGCTGTTGAAGATCGGTTAGTATTTTTATGAGTTTCCTATGTGTAGTGATGTTACCAAAGTAGTCGAAGACACTCTTGTAACTTTTTCTGGATTAGAGATTGATTTGCAAAGCCCTTTATTTGAATCAGTTCCATGCCCTTGGCTTACTAAAGTTACATAACTTTAGAATGTAGTAAGCTAACAACAATAGTGAAGTGTACAAAATGAGTCTCTTCAAGCTATTTGCATGCAGTTCGCATAATATCTTGTTGATGAAATTGTAGGGAAACATTTTGTGAGGAAAGGACTACAAAATGACTATGTAGGAAGCAGTAAGTTAAAATTAAAAAATGGTATGTTAAAATTGGGAGGTAAATGGTATGTTAAAATTGGGAGGTAAATGGTATGTTAAAATTGGGAGGTAACTTTAATAAATCATCAGTACTTCGCTGTTCGATGGCATTAGCTGAAAGCAGTGAAATTGAAATGCTTCTCTGAGGATTGAAGCATCTCATCTTTTAGTTGATATACATAAAAGGTGAAACTGAGCAGAAGTGTTACATTTAGTTACTTATGTACTACTCTGTCAAACATGTTTAGATTTACACCTTGGGTAAATTCTTAGATTTGATAACTTCTAGTGATTTTTTTTTTTATTTGGTTATAGAAGTGTTTCTGTAAGGACCTCTAAATTTCTCATTTCTATCAATGTGTGTTGTCCATTGGCTTCCACAGACTACAAGAAAAAGCTGCTGACACTATTGAAGCTCTCCAGAAAGCTGGGATTAAAGTTTGGGTTCTCACAGGAGACAAAATGGAGACTGCTGCAGCTACTTGCTATGCTTGCAAACTGTTCCGGAGAAATACGCAAATACTTGAGCTAACCACGAAGAAAATTGAGGAACAGAGTTTACATGATGTGCTTTTTGACTTAAGCAAAACTGTCCTAAGACACAGTGGCAGCTTAACCAGGGATACTTTCTCAGGGTAAGGAAAAAGTTGCATTTTCAAACCAGGAATGGGGTTCTATGCGTTTCATAAATGATTAAACGATGTTTGTTTAACTCCTTGTGCAGCAGACATTGAGACTTATCAGAAGTTTTTGTCCTTGATTCTAGAGGTGTGCTAAGAAAGTAACAGCTGGATTCTGCCTGGATGTCCAAATCCAAGCTAAAAATCTTTCACTAGCCTATATTAAATGTTTCGTATACTGCCTGAACTTAATAATACATTTCTGGTTGATATTATGGTATGTAAATGACACTGCTCTATTTATGCCAATGGGAGCAAGGTGCTGAAAATGCTTGTGGAGCATTACTAAGTATAGTTTACACTACTTCATGTTATCTGTCAAAACCACTTTGTATTCTAACAATGATGATAGTGACGCTTAAAATGCATTAATATTATAAATATAGTGTTTGCCTCACAAATGTTGGTCCTGATGAAACCATGTTTGTTAAAAACAAAACAAGTATAGTCTTGGAACACAGAAACTAGAGCACAAATGAACCTCAGTGTATGTTTATGCAACACTTCTACTGAACTGCAGCCTGAGGCTGCTGTGTAATGAAAGGGTGCTCTGAAATAACTAGTTCAGATGCCCCAGAAAACTACTCTTGTGGTGCAGACCATTTCCTCCATTGCACAGCATATGTTGTTGTAGTAAGCTGTGCTTCGTGTGACCATGGTTGTGCTTTAAGCAATGCCCAAACTATTACAAGTGTGTCAGTATCTCATTAGTGTATATATAATAATATTTTGAGGTATCAAATATAAGATATATAATTATTATATTTTTATATTACAAATATATCTGTATCAGATGTGGCCACCACAATAAATGCAAAATATACATACTTTGTATGTGTAGATGGTGGCCTTATCTCTCCAAACTAACAAGGGCATTTCCTTCAAAGCACGATTTACTCACTTGTATGTAGGCTTTTAGAAAAAGGTGGGGGGAAAATAACAACAACAAAAAACCAACAACCAAACCTCCAGTTTCCTCATCAAAATAGATTTTAGCATGCCAAAAGCCTTTTCCCTCCACTTTTTTTCTCTGTTATGAAACATGCTACACAATGAACTTTGCTCCTGCAACTCAGTTTACCTCACTTGCAGTTTTTGGAGGCCTTTATAACCAAACTGAAAAGTTGTTAATTATACACTCTTACTCACTGCTGAAGTCTCCAAAGTATAAGCATTTTGTGTTTGAAATGGTGGAGCACTAAACATTTTCAATG
The DNA here is from genome assembly GCA_013396675.1 of Eubucco bourcierii. Taxonomy (NCBI): domain Eukaryota; kingdom Metazoa; phylum Chordata; class Aves; order Piciformes; family Ramphastidae; genus Eubucco; species Eubucco bourcierii. The sequence continues at coordinate 980,781 of VWZE01005337.1, forward strand.
CCGAATCATAAAATATCATAAGGAGCAATCCTATGTAAGGAATTCCCTGTAGAAGTATATTAATTTTGCAGTCTTGCTCATTTTTTCATTCATCAATTTTCACTGTTGCCAAATTCAAAATATGTCTGAGAATGTTACAGTGACTCACTCTATTTTATCTCTGAACAGACTTTCAACTGATATGCAAGATTATGGTTTAATTATTGATGGAGCAGCTTTATCATTAATAATGAAACCAAGACAAGATGGGAGCTCTGGTAACTATAGAGAGCTCTTCCTTGAAATTTGCAGGAATTGCAGTGCAGTGTTATGCTGTCGAATGGCACCTCTGCAAAAAGCACAGGTTTGTGTTTAATTTTGTAACTGCTTGTTAGATGTGCACAGCTGTAAATATTGAAAGTTAATATTCTGTATGACTTACTATGATAACTTGAAATAGCAGGGTTACCATTCATTTTTGTGTCTCTGAAAATGGAGAAAGAAATGAGAGGCACAAGGGAAAAGTTTCTATTGGCAAGCAATTTAGATAATGGCATGTTAAAATAGCACCCAGCTGTGCACCTGAATTTGATTTATGTACGTATTGTGCACATTTTGTGGTTGGTACATGCTGATAAATGAACATATTTAATGAACTGAACTAATTGCTTCCTTTTTAACCTAATGTGCTTTGAATAGTCTACTATCTCTTGATACTACAGGAACCTACATAATTCATTATTTCTTCTCTATTTTTGACGTAAGTGGGAAGCCAAGAAAGAATAATCCCAACAGAAAAAAAATCTGTGCATTATAATTTTTAGGTACTTCTTGACTATGATAGTTTGTATCAAGTGAAAACATATCCTTCCATTAATAAAACATCTCAGTATAGCTGATGAACTTTTAACAGAAACAAATATTGGAATACACACTTAATTGTTTTCCTTTCACATTGATCATGTCTTTCTCAGGGCTGAGCTGTAGACTACTGTGGTGGGTTGAAGTTACCCTCACAATAAATAACCAGACTAGCTCAGAAGGTTTGGAAGCAAAATGAAGCTGTATTTACAAAAGCAAGAAAAAAATATGAAAGTATAAAATACAATTAATATGTACATCATATATGTTTATATTCATATTTTTATATATATGTATTAAAATATATATATAAAAAATTTACAATTCAGAAACAACACATGGACTGCCTTGAATTGTTCCCCACCCCTGGACAAGCCCAGAGTGGACTACCAGTAGCTCCTCCCCTTCCTTCCCTTCCCAGTACCTCATAAACATGCCAACAAAGTCAGGAAAGAGACAAGGGAACTATGCAGAGCAGAGTCACAGAGAGAAGCTGCTAAAAGGAGAAGAATCAGTTAGAAGAGTTTATGTAGCAAACTTTACCCTAATCAGCAAGTGGATGGAATAATAAAGACTTAGTAATTTTCTTTAGTATCCAATTCACTGTTTTATTTACCTTACTATTTTCCACTCAACATCTCTGGAATTTTCCTATTGTTTATAATTAAGAACTAGGCTTCAGTGTTAGTTTTGAACTACCACACATGTAACTCTTAATCATTTTTATAAATGAATGTATTTAGCTAGCTCTTAACTGTTTAGAAGTTTGTAGAAGTTTAGCACTGTCAGCCGCAACTACAATTTTATGGAGTGGTCATTTACAACAGATTTGAAGTCTAATTGTTGGACAGTTTCTATGTCAGTGGTGTTTAGATAAAAGTCCTATTATCTCCTTCTTAAATAGTAAGAAAACGAAGTCAAGAAGGAATCTTTTGGGCCTTAGTTTCAGTATTTCTTTGAAATTGTATGCTTTGTCTGAACCATTTTAATTTACTAATGCACTTACACAGCATGAAGCAATCTCAACATCTTCCTTTCTTCTGCTCTTCCTTCCTCCTGTCCATCTCTCTCAAAGTAATTTAGAAGTATTTGAAAAATGTTGTTTTGTTTTTGGAGCAATGTGAAGAAACTACTGTGATTGTTGTGTTAGTTAATGGATTTGTGTCCTTTCACAGACTTATGTGATTGTGGTTGGTAGTTTTTAATTAATTGTGTATTAATGCCAAATAAGCAAACCACTCCAGAGAAGAGTTTTTAACATTATCTTTTTCCAGGTTGTAAAATTGATTAAATTATCAAAAGAACATCCTATCACATTAGCAATTGGTGATGGAGCAAATGATGTCAGTATGATACTTGAAGCACATGTTGGTATAGGTAAGTGTGCTTTTGATAATGTTAATTCAAGTGAAATGACAATATTTCCTTAAAAACTGGCAGCCTCAGAGAACCAGGTTGTGTTGTAGACCACATCTAGTGAATTTACCCCAGGAATTTTAAGAGATACAGTGGTGCACTCTTCTTAGATCTCTTATACTGTTACTACATAGTAATAGTAATAGGAAGGGAGGGGGAGGGATTATTTACAAGGTCTTGTAATGACAGGACAAGGGGCAATGGGTTTAAACTGGCAGAGGGGAGATATAGACTGGATGTTAGGAGGAAGTTCTTTACAGTGAGGGTGGTGAGACACTGGCACAGGTTGCCCAGGGAGGTTGTGGCTGCTCCCTCCCTGGAGGTGTTCAAGGCCAGATTGGACAAGGCCTTGAGTAACCTGTACTAGTGGGAGGTGTCCCTGCCTATGGCAGGGGGTTGGAACTAGATGATCTTTGACATCCCTTCCAACCTTACCATTCTATGATTTTTTCAAATAATTGTCTTTGAAATAGTTCTGCAGTTATTAAACAGCTTTGTCACCTTTTTTAATAGGAATTATTGGCAAAGAAGGTCGTCAAGCAGCAAGAAACAGTGACTATGCAATACCTAAATTTAAACATTTGAAAAAAATGTTGCTTGTTCATGGGCATTTTTATTATGTTAGGATATCTGAACTTGTGCAATACTTCTTTTATAAGGTAGGAGAATATTTATTCTAATTATGTAAATCTGAAAAACTTGCGTAGTAATAGCTCCTTGTATACAATGGTGCAAAATAAAGCAATAATTCCATAAAGAGATCTTGTTGAGTGTCAGATGCAATGCTGAAAAGGGATTACTGTTTTCGTTACAGACCATGAAGTGAAATAGCTTTTACATAGTTACATTGTGTAATCTATATCTATTTAAAAGTAAAATCTGTTTTGGTTTTTTTTTCCCTCCTCTCTTAAAAAATCCATCACAGACTGTTCTACTTACTTTCAATACTTCAGGGGTTCTCTCTGTAGTTAGAAAAGTACTTGAGAACTTATCATAACTTAATTTACATTAGTTTCTAAATTCTCTAGGATAGTGTAGGTGGAGGAATTTCATAATGCTCAGACAATTTTATGTTCAAATGTTGGGATCCAGTCAAAGTTTTTTTCAGTGAGTAATGGAGGTTACCAAAGGCAATGTTCAAAAGAGAATTCAAGGTCTTAGTGCTTGACTATATGTAGTTAGGATGAAATTTGGGGCCACAGCTACAAATGTCTTAAAAGTACTTTGGGAACCATGCTTGTTTGTTGTAGTTTGTGTCCTACTGTGGATTGTACCTTATTTATCTTGCTTTAACAGAGATGTGCTCCTAGACTGCAAGATTCATTGTGCTTGAATTTTGAGCTGCAGCCTTTTAAGTTTGGTTTCAAAATATTTAAGTACTTTTTCATAGCAGTACTACTGTAAGATGAGAATGTTTACTTTTATTGAATGCAACTCTTTCTACCGTTCCCTCAATATTTAGTATCAGTAGTACTATAAAACTATGCTATATGTATCTGTAGTATTGTACAGGATATAAATTAATGCTTGTATTTCACTTGACAGCTGTATTTCACTTCACTTGTCAAGCTGTGTCACTTTGTCTTTCAGAATGTCTGCTTCATTTTTCCTCAGTTTTTATATCAGTTCTTCTGTGGATTTTCACAACAGGTTAGTTTTCTTTTTTCCTCGCTGCCACATTTCCTCTTTGGCAATTTCTGTTGAAAAAAATGGATGCTTTAATACTGCATGGGTTCATCTAAGAAAATGTCTAGATTAATTTACATTATAATAAAAAGAGGAGCATCACTTCTGGTTCATACAATTTGCAGCGGCAATTCATTTTTCTCGATTGCCATAAAAGCTATGTGATTTCCTGAGTCAGGAAGCCAAAATTTTGAAATAACAGTGGAAAGAGAATTGTCTGTGGGAAATGTGAATTTGGTTAGGTTTAAGGTAACATGGACAGAGACAGTTGTGAAAGTTAAGTCATTGAACTAACTAGTTATTCATTACAGAATGCAGAATGAAAGTGGAAAAGGGAAGTAGTCATCCCTCTTGTATGGGTATGAATGAAACTTCAGGCAAATAACAGCGTTCAGTTAGTTGAAAAGAAAAAATAAGCACAGAGAGAAAGTGAACTGCTGTACATCAGAAAAATTTCATCACTCAGGAGAGGATCCAGTATTCCCCTTTCTAAATTTTTTGTTTGTTTACTTTTTCCTCTTGTTTTCACTACTTTGTGCAGAAAAATCTCTCTTCTTCTGAAGGAAGTAACAAAAAACAAAGAAAGGAACGATCGAACTTAGACAAAAAGAGGATTAAGCTTTCAGCATTAAATTGGATAAAAGGAAGATTTAATTGGGATAAAATAGTTCTATTGCTTTGAATTTGTGGAGCGTCCCAAAAGCAAGCTCCAGAATGAGTAAAATCAACAATTTAATTTCAAATGACTGCTGAAAACTTCTTAGGTTTTTATCAAATGTTATTAGGATTTAGATATGAAGACATGTGTCGATAAAAATTGTAGTTTAATTTCCTGTTCTTTTAAATGCTAACTGTAATTCCAAACCAGAAAGGAGGTTTAGAGAACAATATTTATGGCATGAAGGACCAGGATCACCAAATCGGTTTTGGGAAGTAAACGACTTCCATAAAAGTTGTTATGATGTGGTAGGTTTGAGTGTCAGTTATAGTGATGAAACATACGTGGAAATGTAGTTTAGAGGGAAGAATGATCAAAGACATATTGGGGTGTTTCTTTGTAGAACTCATTGCAGTCACTCACAGCTGAAGTACCTCTGAAGTCCTCCCTTGTGCTCCCTGTGTGTATCCTTGTTATAGATAAGGAGGAGATGGAGGGGCTGGGTGTGCCGGAGGGAAATTCCTGCCTCTCCAGGAATCTAGTGTTGTTCAGTTTAGGTAGTGTGGAATTGATCTTAGAGTGGAAATGATAATATGAGGGGCTGATACATGTATTAAATTGATCTGTTCTCCAGGTGAACAGAAATGCTGAATTTTGGCTTATATCGGTTAGCAGCTGTTGAAGGATATTTACCTCCATTGTGAAGTGAAATAGCTTTGTTTATTTCTGAAGTTGACTCATTTTAAAATCAAGTGTCATGTAGTAGTTTTAAATTAAAACTGATTTTTTTTTTTCATCTACAGACTTTATATGATACTGCTTATCTAACACTGTACAATATCAGCTTCACTTCCCTTCCAATCCTCTTGTATGGTCTGATGGAACAGCATGTCAGTGCAGACACACTCAAAAGAGAGCCTTCCCTATACAGGTAAAATGGATATGTTATGCCCAAAAGTCTGACTGTTCAGTGACAAAATGGATATCTATTATAATGGATGTCTTAAGGGTTTCTATGCAGGGTTCCAGTAGAAAATCAGATACAGTGCAAGAAGGGTCAATGACCATGTGCAGTTTCTAAAACTGCAGTAGTACATGTGTATTTTTGTATGTATGTTTACATACTGCAATGCACACCATTAATTTGCTACATTAACAGGAGAGAGCAAAATCTAAATTACTGTTTTGCAAGTCAAAATGTGATTTAGTTTAGTAGTCTCTCTTTCCTCCAGCCATGGAGAAAAGAGGTACTTGAAAAAAACAATCAAAAACATACTGTTTGAGAATAAAACATGTATATAGAAGAGAGGGCTGAGTAACGGAGTGTCACATTACGGGATGTGTTCTGCGTGGTGTCCGCTGTTGTTATCTGTATATTGTTGACTGACTTCAGTACACCAAAATGATGATTAGTTTAGATTCTTAGCCACTTGAAATACAAATCCTACCTATTTACAGGATGTGGCCATCTAAATTGGGAACAGTGCCTGATTTCAATTCTTAAACAAAACTAGGCAGTGGAAGCAGTAGTAGATAGTCAATGTGAAAATGTTTTTTGTGAGATATAATGCAAAGTGCTCAAAGGTTAATCAATACAGCGATTTTAACTATGAAATAAGAGGAATGTGAGGTATTACTGTTGAAACCCAAACAACTTCTATATTTTAAATGGCTTCAGTTTAGAAGTGGTCATTCTCTTTTTGCTTTTTGAAAGCTAGCAGAAGTTGGTTGTTCAGAAACATTTGATTTTTTTTGATATCAAACATTATCTGTTGCTAAGTTGTTTTGGGCAGTAGTGCAGTTCTGGGATAGGCAAGGTTATCGTTAGCCATATGTGGGCTTGCACTGTATATTGCATATCTGTGAGAAGATGTACGTGGTCATCAGATGGTCTTTAAAGTACATATGGTGAAAGTACTGGTTGGTAGTAAATGTTTATCATTCAGGGTTTTCATTTAGTTGTGTTCTGATTTACTCTGATATGTTTTATGATGCATGCCTCTTTGAGAAGTACTCATTCTGTAGGCAAGAACTAAGACTAATATTTTAATTTTTCTGTAGACAGAAAATGCACAGGTCTGTTGTTGACCAGTCCTTGTTTTTGTGGGAAAACATTCAAGAAATACAATTCAGTTTCAACTCAACTGCAAAATCCCTTATTCACATGTTCCACATAATATTTTGTTTTGTTAAAGTATTCTATATAGAAGTACCTCATGAGAAATCAAGTCTCCAGAGACCTCTAGTGTTACCATTTAAAATCTGCAGTGGATCATTATATGCACAGCAAATGCTGGAAAACAGATATCTTCTGTAAAATAATTGAAAAATAAATGAGTGCAAGACAGAGGAGTTTTCTGTACAGTTGAAATGACTAGAATTACAATCGGCACTTAAAAAGACTTAGTGAAAATTAAATGGAAAAAAGAAGAGGGCAGATTCTCAGAAAGGACACAGTTGTCATGCAGAAATGCAGTGGGTTTCCATGCACTCTTAATTGTTTTACTTCAAAAACCAGTATGAGTGACATCATTTGTCTGATTTTTGAATATGCTAATAACAAATGCATATCTTACTTTACACAGAGATGTTGCCAAGAATGCTTTGCTGCGCTGGCGTGTATTTATTTATTGGACATTCCTAGGAGTGTTTGATGCTGTGGTATTTTTCTTTGGTGCCTATTTCCTGTTTGAAAACACAATAGTGACCAGCAACGGACAGGTTAGTGTCAGATTTGATCAGTCATTCAAAGGTAATTGTTTTTTTTAATGTTGATTGTGCTATGAACATAGTTTTAGTTGTTTTCTTCAAAATTTCCAGTACAGGTGATAGCTGTTTTATGAGTTAGTGAGATAGATGGGTCAGCTGTTACAGCAAAGTCTGAACTATGCTGTAAGAATTCTGTGTATCAGTAAACAAAGGTACAGAGACAAATTAGGAGGGAAAAAAAGTACTGTAAGTTCCAAGTATTTCTTCAGAATTTACTTAGTAACTTTCTGTTTCATGCTTAACATGCATCTAGTGAGTCTCTGATTAATATATCAAGAGTCTTGGTAGAATAGCTGTAAATTATCATTTTAACATATTGCATATTACAAGCCTCTAAATATCTTATTTTTTACATACAGCAGCTTAAAATAATCTGTGTCAATTTGCTTTGCAGTCACATGAATGCAAACTTTTAGAACTTTTGCATTTTATTTATTTTACCCATTGATATTTTGGTCTGTTTTATTTGTGTGCTTTTTTTTTTCCTTTTGCTACTTGCTTCTCTTCCTATCCTCAGCTAATGACAACCAGCACTCACATGGTAAGACTATTGTGGATTTGTCATGATATCCATTTCATCTTTCACTGTTCTTTAATCTGTTAAAGAGCAGTTAAATACTTCCTACAGTTAAACCTGTAGATAGAAATGTTCTTTAGTGCTATTTTATAAATACTTTAATATACTCAGAACTTTATGTAGGGTATAAGGTATATGAGATGTGACGAAGAGCTGTGAAACTTGAAAAATAAGTAAGCTTTTTGCTTCCTTGCATTTTGTTATTTTGTTCTATGTTTTCCTGTAGCCTGTGTTTTGTTGCTGGCTCTTCTCTGCTGTAGAATTATTACAGCATATGCTATAAAGTGCTTGAATGACTTTAAACAAAACTGTTGAAGTGAAAGAGGAAATAAACTGCACAACTCTGTTCCCTGTATGTAACCTACATGTTTGCTAGAAATGCAGTATTCAAGTATCATTAGATACTGTCTTTGTGATACCTGTCAAGGACATGAACTTCTATGGTATGAAAGAACACTTGTTAGAGCTTTTCTAAGGGCAGAATGCCTACTCCATTGGACTTAACTGTACAGTGCAGTACTTTTTTTTCCTGGTATCATTATGCTCTTTGTTACTTGTTCAGAAGTTTTGCATCAGCTTATGTTTGTAGTCCTGAGTATTAGACTGTACATACATACATAACTGTACATATTTTGTAAAAGGTTTGTATTGCCAATACTCTAACTGGGTTCCTTTCTGGAATTTGAATCTACTTCTGTTGCCAATGTTCAATCAAATTCTTCTTGATAAACCTGCGAAGCCAGGCTAGTGCCTAGTTTCCACATTTCGAACGTTTAATTCTACACCTAAATATCCATGTTAATATTTCATGTTAAAATGTGTTGTTTGAGACATTCTAAATCTGACTGTCAGTGTGAATGTGAAAATTAATCATTATTCAGCATGCATGCTTGTGTGCATGAATAAAACACATACTGAGTTGCAATTTTAAATATGAAGGCTCAAAAATGTTAGAGGTCAGGAATAGTCGGAAATACATAAGTGAGTTCATACGTATGTGAATGCTAGTTGGTGCTGATGATTGTTTCCAAGTATTTAAATTACAGTCACATCTGGAGAATGTCAGTGAAGGATTTGAAGATTTGAAAGGTTTTTTTTGACAACATGGTTTTGTGGAACAGGGAAAAGATAGAAAACTGGAAAGGGGATGAAAGGGCTGAAGGTAACACTAATACCATAAATGACGTGAAGTGATTGAGGTTAGGTACCAGTTTGGTACAAAGGGTGCCGAAGCAGAAAATTTTAATCTTTCTGTCTCTTCTTAAATGAACTGATAGCCAAAGTTGCAAAACTAATGAAAAATAAAGAACATCAATCTGTTCAGCTTAGCTTCTTCATATACTGGATGCTGACAGACTTTCAAAAGAATGATTCACAGCTTGAAGACAGGAGTAGTACCTTGAGATATTCAATGCTGGAAATAAATTTTTGGGAGTTTGTAACTTGCACCATCCTTCATTGCTGTGCTTAACTTTCTCTGTACAAAATTAGCAGCCTTATGGAGTCTGATGTCTGGGTGCTGTGGCTTTGTTTTCTGAACCAAAAAGATAGGTAGGTGAAGGGTTTGGTTGAAGCTGATGCTTTCTATTTAGCCTTGCAAACAGCGACAGAGGAAGGTTGTTTCAACATTTATATTTAACCTAGCTGCTTTGATTGGAAATACATTGGAAACATCTGTTCAGTACACAGAAAAGGACAGAAAAGGCTCCCTGAGAGATGCCAGACACGACTTAAGTGTTGTAAAGTGCACCTGCAAGAAGAAAATCAGTAAACGATGTAATATGAAGTTCTAGAAACAAATTCCTGTCCAACTTCAACTGCACTAATTTTAAGACGCACAAAGTATTGTAGCAAAAGCAGGATTCTATAATATTATCTTACATATGAAAGTAAAAGATCAAAATGCTGAAGGCTTTCTGCACTTCTTTTTTTCTGTACATCTAGTCATGCATGGAATGTTCTTAATGAAATGGTTGCTCAGAATAATTAATTTTTGTTCATGTTTTAAATTATTCTCCATTCACAGTCAATCATACTATCTCAGCCTAGTTTCCTACAGATTTCTGTCCTGTGGCTGGCTAAGGTCTCCATTCAGAGGTTTTCATATGGCAGCATATTTGGGTCATCACCTGCCCATGTGGATCCCCTGTCATCTCATACTGGGCATAATCACAGAGCAATGTAGTTGGAAAGGGAACCTGTAGGTGATCCAGTTTAACTCACTGCTTTGTGCAGGGCTAATTAAAATCAAGTTGGTAGGTTTCATCCAGGTGTGTTGTGGTTTGGGGTTTTTTTTCAAGTTTTTAATATGCCTGACAATGGAGATTCCATAACCTTCCTGGGCAGCCTGTTTTTCTGCTTTTGTGGTTAAAAATGTTCCAATACTCCAGCATATTTTTTCTTGTTGCTAAAGAGAGATCTTCTTCCTCTTCGTAACTGTTCTTCAGATACTTGCAGGCAACTACTAGGCTATTCCTTAACATGCCCCCCAACAGACAAAATTATCCCTTCAACCACTCTTCCAGGAGAGCTGTAGATTGCAGGTGACCCTGATCACCTGCCACATGATCTCTTCCAATCTTTTTCACATCCCTTTTGAACCGAGAGGCTTAAAACTAGACACGGTGTTCGATGTTCAATCTCACTGCAGCTGAGTAGATGAGAGCAGTAACCTTTCTTCAGAGGCCATCTTCCTCCCAATACATACTAGTCTGCAGTTTGTCATATGCAGAGAGAGTGAGCACAGTATTAGGCTTGTAAGTGCTTGGGGTCACTAACCCCGTTGCAGCTTCCTTTGGAGCGGGGCTGTTGTTCAGCCAGTCAGTTCCAATATATGCTGTTACTTCTCCATAAGTGCAAAACTTTGTGCTTTTCCTTAATTTCTTAAGATGTCTTATCTCACTTCTGAAATTCATAGAGGTCAGGATTACAACTCTGCCATTCATTATGTCAACTGTTCTTGATTTTTGTGTCACCTGGCAATTTGCTCTAGATGTTCTTGATGTCAGCACTCAGGCCACTGACAGATAGTCAGCAAATGTCAGCCCCAGTATCAGTCCCTGGTGTAGTTCACTGATTAGGCAGCTTTCAACTCAGGTAGTAGTCTAACCACCCTCAACTTCCTTCCAAACAAGAATCCTATCTGGGTTTAACATCAAGTGCCTTGCTAAGTTAAAAATAGACTGCATCAACTGCTCTCCCTCCTTAGCCTGTTGCTCCCATGTATTTGGCTGCTCCTTTCCTTCCCAAACATTGTTAAACATAAGGAGCCGGGTTTGCTCATGAAGACTAGTATCCAGAGTATTCAATACTTCAGTGTTTCCTTTAACACTTTCCACTAGGCTGCATTACCAGTCTATCAGTAGACTTATATTTTAGCTTTGAAACTAGGATACCAGTAAATACTCCTTTTGTTAGCCTCAGCATCCCTCACTACTCTTAGTTTCAGCTGAGTTTCAGCCTGATTTTGTTCTTTTGTTCCCAGATATCCATTTGCTGCCAGTCCATATTATCATCTCTTGTATGTTCCCATTTTTTGTCATTTTGTTTGAGGAATGTCCCTGGTTGGCCACTGGGTCTTCTACTTTAATTTCATGTCTTCCTGCAGAAGAGGGTTCATGTTCATGAATTCTCACTTTTCTCTTTCAGTCATTAACTACTTGAGCACCTTTCTTCTTCATGGGTGCAATACTCTGAATAAAACAAAATATTTTCTCTTAAAATGCAGTACCCTAACTGTTGCTTATTTCCAAATATTTATCTGGATCCAGAATTTGCTAATCTCATAGTTGCTGCAGTCTACACAATCTTTAAGATCACTTTCACCACCAGTTCTTTCCTTCATCAGCATTTAATGATCATTTCTGCTCACTTGAGAAGCTGAAGTGTTCTTTATTTCATTATGCAAGAAAATCAACCACAATTGAAGTGTTTTATCTTAAAAGGTATGTAGAACATTTACATATTTACATGGCTTTGACTACCACATTTTTCCTTCTACTGTTACTCATCTATATGAAATGCTGTTGATCCTATAAGAAATTGTGGAATGCCAAGGACAGCAGAGCAGGGAGATCAGAGAAAAGCTGATGTCCAAGAAGATTGCTGAAAATACTTCATTTTGTTTGTAAATCTCAGTGACTTGTTAACTGTGCCACACTTAATATTATTATGAAACATGTCTGTGAACTTCAGTTTGAGTGCACTGTTTGTAGCTTTCTTCCTGTGTGTGTGAAGTCCGAAGTGTGTACACGTAAGTGCAAGAAACTTCATCACTTTGCACTGAACAGATGATGTAAGAATTCAGTGGTTTTGCTTATGTGTCAGTTCCTCATATGAAATAATGTGCAGCTTTAAGTGTTTTATTCTGGACAATATTATCTATAATTGCTTTGGGCCATTTTTTTATAGATGTTTGGAAACTGGACCTTTGGAACACTGGTGTTTACTGTGCTTGTATTCACAGTTACATTGAAGGTAAGGTATGCTGTATTCTATCCATTGAACCTTTCTTGGAGCTCATATTCTAATGGATGCTTACTTATATCACTTTATGACCACACTGTCATATTAAATTAATTTAAATATGGATGTAATTTATGTACAGATTTTGATATATATCTCTCCTTAGCAGTAGTCAAAGTGGAAAAAATAGGTTTTTTAAGTTAATTCTATGTAGAATCCTCCATTTTCAAAGGACATCATTTTATTTCCTCTCCCGCTGAGTATTCTGTTATTGCTAGATAGTAATAACACCATATAACATCATTTAATTTTTTTTTTTCCAGCTTGCACTAGATACACACTATTGGACATGGATAAATCACTTCATGATCTGGGGATCACTGGTATTCTACATTATCTTTTCTCTGCTCTGGGGAGGAATTATTTGGTATGAATCGTAATATGAATTGCATCACAAATACTATTTCCGAAACAGTTTTTATAAAGTTGTTACTTATTTAACTTTTTGTCTCAAACAGAATTAAATTCAGTTTTTATGTATTGCAGAACTCTCAATAGCAGTCATATTTTAAGTACATCAGTGATGGTAATCGGAGTGATATGCTCTCCTTTCACTGAATGGTTGATAAAATATTCTTGGAGAAGGCTGCGAAGGACTGTCAGGCCTCAGACCACTGAGACTGTTTCAGTAATGTTGGTCAAAAAGCAATCCAAGGATTAGTTAAAGGAGCTGAGGCTGCCTGTCTGAAGCAAAATGTCAGAGTATATCACACCTATGCATCTTGAAGCTAGCCACCTACCTCTAATTTGTATTAGAGGAATCTAGCTTGTAGCGGTCTAAACTAGAGCCAGAGAGTTGAACTCATGTTGAAGTTGTGTGGGTGACCAAGCTGTGTTTAAGCTCATTATTTTCCCCCTTATTTAGCCAAGTAGATTTACTATAGATACCTGTGCACCTGTTTGTTCCACTGGTGGTAAGAAGCTTTTTAAGAATTAGTATAACTCTTGTACACAGCTAACAGGAAGTACTTGGTTGTTGTGGGGGGTTTTTTTGGGTGTTTAGTTGTGATTTTTCAATTAAAAATTCTGCTTACGTGAAACTGAAATTTTTGGGAAGGAGATAATAGAAACGGGTTCCCATTCTTACTATGCCTCATTTCCATCAGGAACCTGAATTTGTTTCTCACCTTTAGAGTGCTCAGTTACAAGGTTATCTTTACTAACCTCTTCAGCTGGAACTGTTCTACTTCGTATACATACATAAACATTTTGAGGCACCAGAGAGAAAGCAGAGGTTAAGTGTTGCATGGTGATTAAGGTGACATTTGGGGTAAGGCTTTGTATTTCAGTGTCCTTTGCAAATGTGTACCCACCTGGCAACGTCTTGGATATTCAGTAGCCTCTTCTTTTCAGTGAGATCAGATCTTCCTTTCTTCAGGATTGGCACTTAAAACCAGTTTTCAGAAGTGACATTTTCCCTGCTAATGTTTTACAGCCAGCCGGCATTGCTGTGTATCGGAGACATAATTATTTGGATGCAGCAATGTTTTCTTCAGATTACTTTATTACATTGCAAGAATTTCTGTCCAACTTTGGATACATTGCAGTGTCACTGTAAACTAACCTTTGATCTTTGGTCTTAGTGTACATGATCTCTGGTTGCCATTATCATACAGTCATGACATTCTAATGACCAGACAACTGCCATGGAGATATAGGGAAATGCAGAAGTGAAAACAGTAAAATTGGTGGCAGATAATGTGGTGAATGGGCTAGGGTGAATAACTTGGAACCAGCAGACCCTTAGATGACCTTGAGAGGTATGAAGAAAGGTGTACTGAGTGAGCTCTAGTTTGAGGATACATACAAGCAAGTGCATGATAGAAGAGAGGAGAAAAGTAATAGGTGGGATGCTAAGAGAGGTGGAAAATATCTGGGGTGACATAAGGAAGAGGTGGAAGAACATGAACAGAGTAAGAGTGTAACTTAGTGTATCTTTGCAAGGAAGAGGCAGCTTGGGAAAAGAGACAGCATGGTATTTCCTGCAGCCTGGAAGACAAATGTAAGGCAGTTCTCTCTCCTTAGCAAATGTTTAGATCTTTTGAGAAAACTGAGATGAACGAACTCCCACAAACTGGGAAGCTGAACATGCAGTACTTCATCAATGTCACAACTTTTGTACTTAACATTGCCAGTCTTTCTTTTGTGCATTTGTGTGCAATATCTGGTTTGTTTTTTGGTTTTTTTTTCTACTAGGCCTTTTTTCAATTATCAGAGGATGTATTATGTGTTCATGCAAATGCTGACTAGTGGTCCTGCATGGCTGGGTATAATTCTGCTCATAACTGTCAGCCTTCTTCCTGATGTTCTCAAGAAGGTCTTATGCAGACAGTTGTGGCCTACAGCAACAGAAAGAATCCAGGTAACAATATTTTTTTTGTGAGATTACTTTGTGTAACACAAGTGTCTAATAATTATACCCCTTTCAAGCTTGGAGACAAGGTTAGAACAGGGGTTCCCTCTCTGTGGTGTATATCACTGGTTGTATAACAACCACTTCTGAGCACTGTGGTGAAAGAAGCTGTCTGTTACTTACATGGTGGTATTTACCTGAACTCTGGGGCAAACCCTGTGCCTCCTTACCAGCAACCAAGAGGAAATCAACTGATGAGGATGGTGGGAGACAGGTACAGACTTCAACCTGATTCCTGATTTGAGAAAATAAGAATGGTTATAGGGGATTGGGATGTTGGTGAGGGGGTAGATAGAAGGCATTTACAGTGGCCTGGACAACAGATGTTCCTGCTGTGTGGAATATTCAGAGGCACTGAACTGAGGTAATTACCTTTCATTCAAAGTCCACTCTATAATGTGGACGTTTTAGCATGTACCATGTAAGCTGAGCGTGGTTAGAGAACACCAGCTAAACCAAGCTCAAAGTAAAACCAGTAGGAAAGCAGCATATGATTATACTGCAGTCCCCCTTAAACCAGGGATTTGCGTAAGTAGTTGCCACCATATACCAAGAGACTCTACAGCTGCATGTGTTTGTTGTTCAGTAAATCTAGAATTTATACATATAGAATAAATATGAATAATCTATAGCTTTCTGTAAATTCATGCCAACATTCATTATACAGAGCAACAGAATGCTGCCTTAGCAACATGTGCCTGTTAGCAAAAAAATACTACTAAATTTTTCCTCTTTTATATTTCAACTTACATTTTGCCTGTTTTGATACATTCTCTCCTAATGTGCCTTGCTGTGCCAGTGGGAAGAGTATTTTAAATTCCAATGTTACCTCTCTTCTGATAAGCCCAAAAGGAGAAACTATTGTGTAACTCAAGACTTGTTCTGATGAGGCTGAATGCAAAGTCAGGTTCAGTTGGAGGCTTGGTACTATCCTGAGGTCAACAAACCAGCCCCAGTAAATAGCTTCACCTGTATTTTTGATCCCAACAAACCTTTGTATATTATATATGTTTGAAGGTGAAGAGCAGTACCTTAAACCTTGAACCTGAAACTTAAATGTTACTGCTCTTGCCTTTTTCAGTCCAAGTGCCACTGGTAGGCTAAAATAATGAGTTACCAGTGACCATGTTAACATTCTGATAGCATTTTGATGTTTATTCAAGAAGATACTTTGCATTAAGAGGAAAGAAATAAAGGAACTTTACTTTCTCCTTTGGCAAAGGCAAAACATTATTTTCTCATACCTGCCAAAGTAAAAAGCCTTTGCCATTCTTTTATATTCCAAGTGTGTGCAGTCATGAACATCCCCTGCTTCAGGAAGACAGGAAAGAATAAAGAATAGCAGAAAGGCACTCCTAGGCAGATCAGCATTTAGCATCTTTCTCTTTAAGTGTCTTTAATAAATGTCTCTGCCATATATGCTGCTTGTAATAGAAGTTGCTCTCAGTATAGGTTCTGCTTACAGTCTAAGGCTGGATGGGTTAATGGAAAGAAACCAACTAGGAAACAAAAGTCTTTGTATGTTAGTGCTGGAAAATGAATCCATTGCCTTGACAGTGGCAATAGTCATTTTTTAACAGATCATAGAAAATCTGACTTCTAACCAGATATATCCCTTGTGTTTCTTCTTCTCTCTGTTTCTTCCTGTCTTCAATCTGCTTTGTCTAAATAACTGCTAACTTGCTTAACACACAACTGATGTGCACGGTTACATCCTACCATCTTCTGGGGAAATCAGACTAAACATCAGTGCCTTTCTGTTGAGCAGTCCACCATCTTTATGCTTTCTCAGACTTCAAGCAGTCTAAGTTTCTAATGGAATAAAAGGTGACTCTTTTTCTGCCTTTCTGCATGCTTGGCCATTTCATTCAAAGGACAGTAAAGAGTTTATCATCAGAAGTTACTTAACATATTCATCTCCATTTCTGATTCATGTCAATACTTTTTAATATACTTTTTTCCTTCTGTTATCTCAAAGATGTTGTGAATCATTATCACAATCCATCACTATAACTTCTGTCACTGTTGTTACTGAATTTTACGTAATGTTTCTGTCTCAAGAATCTAGAATGCTTTGATCCTCATTTTAATTATTGATCTTTCTGTAGGTGGATGCATGTCAATTTTGTGTTGTACCTGAGTAAATGGAATACACTTTGCCACACAAAGAAGTAATAATTCTAATTATGATGATGTTTCTAGTGTAATACAGAAAAATGCAGTGCTGGAAGCCTTTTAAGCAATCTTTGGAATATATTTGTACACTTGCTCTACTGTAATGGAAGAAAATCCAACTTTTTCATTAAGAAGTTACTTCCAGCATGCATTCTGAAACTGAGCATTCTTTATATTCCATCTTACAAAATTCTGTGTTGCATAAGAAATGTTAGTATATCTTGGCTTCCCTGGAGTCTGCAAAAAAAAGTCATTTTGACTTAGTTGGTCTGTTGGTTTCTATTGTAGGTTGTATATCTTTATTAACTGGTTAAGATAAAAAATACATTGCCTTTTTTTTTCCCTCCCTTCAAATATGTACAGTCAATACAAATCACTGTAATTATGTATGTCATGGAGAAAACACACCAAGTTTTTTTCACTACTGAAAATTCTGGCTAAAACTGGCTTTTATGCACCTTAGGATTGTTTGCAACTGAGCTTGAACCAACCACTTGTAAACTTACTGTGTTCCTATATAAGCTATGTTGCTATCTTTATAGTAAAAGGGCTTCTAGAACAGTTTAAAAGCTTAACACAGGACTAGCACCTACTTCCTAAGGTGACTGAATTAGTTCTCTTCAGGCAGTAACTGTGTAAAGCCTTGGAAGCAATTCTTATGTTTCAAAATTTTTCAGTTGTCTGAGTCACTCCATTGTTTGGTGGGTGATTATTTATGTCAGTATTATTCAGAGGTTTTTAAATGTTCCAGATCCAGTTCTGAGTTTTTCTGAAAGCACTTTTAGATATCTATCTATCTATCTATATATATATACACACACACATGTATATACATACATAGAAGTCTATGTATGTATATTTATATATATATATATGCACACACATCTGAACTGTTGTCTTTCTTTGGGCTAAACTGCTAATTCTGCAAAAGCTTTGGAGGAATCTGTCTTTTGGTAATTTCAATCATTCTGCTTAGATATGCCAATGACTCTTCGGCTCAGTGAAGCAAGCTGAACTTACTGCTTTAACTGGAAATTGTGCAGCTGTGAGGTTTCTTTCAGTCTTTACTGCAAGAAGAAACAGTTTTTGTAATATATTCAATCTACATTGATTGTTTCCTTTTTCTTTATTCTTTTATTAATAGCAGAAGCTCAACAGTCTGTTATGGAAAATATAAATTAACTTGAAATTATCCTCTTTTCGTTTTTGTAATTTTCCCTTTTGACAGCGTTTCATCAATCCCAAATATTTCGTGATTGAAAATCAGGTGTTTTGATTCCGAGCTGTAAATAACTTCTGTGCTTACATCCCATTTTAAGAAATATTTTTCTTTTTTTTTCTTTGCTTCTGTCTGGTGTTTTTTCACTTCACTTTCACTTCAATCACAAGATGGGCCCATGAACCTCATTATGAGATCTCTAGCTTTGCTGCGCTTGGGGAAACCCAAAGTGGTACTTTTGCCTGGGGAAGCCTCTCTGGGGATTCATCATTCCTCTCTTCCTTAATGGGCTTAGCTGCTATTGAACAACTGCACAAGGTTTTTGGAGGACTGGTCACCAGAAAACAGTTTCCTTTGTCATGTGCTGGGAATGTCTTCCATAGAAAACAAAGAAATGGATCTTGCTGTTACATTATTTGAATCTCACAGAAGAAGTTACACTGATAACTCTTGCCTTTTGTCCCTGTGGCACAAAGACTAAGCTGTAAGTGAGCCTTCATTAGCCCCATCATCTCCATGTGTAGCACTCCTTTCAGTCTGCCAGTTGTTCTAAGGTGTACTGAAGCAGGATGTCTGCTCCTTAGTTTGGAATCAGTTTATCCTTTTATCATGGGGACCTCTCCCATTCAGTACAGGTTATTGTCAGAGGAGCAGGACACAAAACCCACAGTACTTAGTCATTGTACAGTTAAGTGCTTGTGAGAGTAATTAAGTATTTTTAACAAGTTTGAAATGAAATTAAAAACATCCTCAGATTGGCTCAAAGGATTAACTTCAGGATCAAGAAATAGAAGCCCTGTTCTACACTGGATAATCTTTCTTTTTTTTCAAATCCATCAAAGTTTCTGTCACTTCTAGAGGACTTTGCTAAAATAGTTGCGTTTATGCCAAATGGTACAGTTCGTTCACATTTCCCTCTTGTGTGTAGCAAGAGTCTCACTGTTTTTCCTCATCCTTGCAGAAGAGTATGAGACATAAAACAGCCTTAAATACACTGGTGAGCAGCGATGGGCCGCTTCTTGAAGGAAATGTTTCAGCTTCCGAGCCATAATTAGATCAAAGCTAGGTAACAGTACTACACGCGTTGGCAGTTTGGATTCATTTCTATTTGTGAACTGTGCTATTTACAAATCGACTGTTTCCTCCAGAGTTTTTGATGTACTTTATCAATATTCATACAAAATCATTATGTTTCACTTGGAGAGCATAGTTTTGGCAAGAGACGTTCCATGCCGCAGGTAAGATCATTTTTGTCTCAGACCCTTACTCACGTAAGGCAAAACAGTGACTCAGTACACCCATATTAAAGCGCTATAAATACAATCTTACGTAGGGGTGTGTTGTGTGACGTTTCTTCTATAAGACCTGCAGTTGTTATTGTCATGTCCCCAGATTACACCATGGTATAGCAGTAATTCTCACAGACAAGGAGTTTATCCATGATTTCTCGTGCTCTTGAATACATGCACAGACCAAATGCAAACAGTAACAGAGGAAGATAACCTTACGAAAGGAAGTAACTACATTCATAAGTAACTACTTATGTAGAGTAGGACCTTGGTTCAGGAGACTGGAGCTGGATCTGACAGCATGTACCACAGCAGTGCCCATATAGATCAGTGCATTGCTGCATCACCAACTTGCCCAATACTTGAGACAGCAGCATGAATGGTGAGCTCCTAAATCCTCCAAATGTTGGGGCATCAGAATGAAGTTCTCTGCTTTACATCATTTCCTTGCCATGCCACTGATGACATGAAAAAGTATAAGTAAGAAGTACTCGGATACATTCCCACGTAGATGCTGCATATGCTTCAGTCTCCTGACACCAAAAACATGAAGAATGAAGTGAAGGTACAAAGTACCAGTACGTGAAGAGGACAAATGCAATGTGATGTGCTGATGTGGGCTGGAGGGCATCAAGGTAGTTGAGAAGTGCTTCTGATTTGCCGTTGTTGACTACTTAAGAAATAGTAGAACCCCTCAGCTTTCTTGAATAGCTTCAGGCATGGTAGACTGAAAGAGCTTGCCTTGGAACTCTGTGTAGAAAAAAAGCACTTTTAATTCTTGGAAATATGTATGCTAATTAAAATGCTTCACTTTTTAGTTACAACAATAGGGGGGGGAAAGTTACGGTGCAGTGTATAGCTACTCCCTTAGACATTTTCAAAACAAACTCTGCTGATTTGTTAGCTGATTATCTATATTTTTGTGTGAATGTTGGTATTTGGTCTATATGTATATTGAAAGGAATCCTGGCCTCAATGTCAGTCAGCATTTGGGTGAAGTTTGCCGACTTCTCCAAATTTAATTCCTGGAAGAGAGCTTTCTGATTGCCGTTATGCAAGAGCAGTGTTTCACACTTGTGGTTGTCACCAAAAATAAAATATTAAATCTCAGCCAGACTTCTATAAGCTACATCATTAATATTGTAACTTTTGCTACTACTGTTGTTAATGGAGAAAGAAGCAAGGGAGTGATTAAAAATAGAGGCGTATATAGTGTTCATGGAGAGAGCAACTGATAACACTGTTTTGAAGCGTGCTTATAATGCATTTGTATCTGAAGTACGATCACACAACCTCCATGCCTCTATACCTGGAAATTATGTGTGCATGTTTTAAGAATTAGATAAACTCCTCAAGGGAAGTGCTGTGCTAACCACCTTCTAGTTTGAATATGCCAGGATCTTGTCACACCATGGGGTCTTGTGATGTTACTGTAGTCCTGAGTAGTTCCTGAGTGCAAGTGCTGATTCTACCAGACTGTATCATTACATGATACAGATGAATTTTAATGGACAGGCAGACTAAGATATTGTTGTGATGGGTAGTATAAACGGCCTGTATAGCTGCTACACGTAACCTACACAAGTCCAAAATCAGATCTTGCTTAGAAGTACAAAGCAAGTGCATTAAACCTCTGGAACTTCAGTCTATTAGCACAAGCTTACTTTAAAGAATTCTCTGTCTTTGGGAGTACAGGGCAAAGTACTTGAATCTGTTCTGTGTAAAAATTCCCAGTAAGAAGTCTTGACTAAAGAAGTTCAGAGACTAAATAAGTTCAGAGATAGAGAGGAGAGATTGCAAATGGAAATGTAAACTTGATTTAAAACAATTCAACTTGAAAACAGTCCTCAGTGTCTTCATCTGTTCTCTAAAGAACCTGTAATGAGGGTTTAGATATTATGTGTTAAATTATGCCTGGTTCTGTGGGTCTTAATATAAGACTAATCATGTTGAAAGTAATCGAATGCTGGCAGCTTGAGGGGTTATACCTTTACATGAAACGAACAAGCAGAGTGGTGATCTAGTGAAAAGCTTTGTTATGCCAAGGGTAGAATGGCCTTGTGAAAGAGCACAGTTGTACAGTTTTGTCTCTGAAGTCATCTATTTACTGTGTATTTTGGGGTTTTTCCCTTTAACAGAGCGCATCGAGGCACTGTCGGGAGCACATTTCAGAATTCACACCTCTTGCCTGTCTGAAAAGCCCAAGATACAGGAGCAGTGACTGCAGCAATTCCCCGGCAAGAAGGTCTAATTCTCATTCTAAAAAAATGTTTACGCACTGGAGGGGCATTGATTATTCAATACTTCCATCTGTCTTTGGCAATTCAAATAAGAATTGCCGTTCCAGTGCAGGCTACGGCTACAGTGGGTCAGGTTTGGAAACGTCTGTATGACAGAACACCGAGTCAAGCCTTTAAAAACTGTGTTTTTATTTCTTTCTTTTTTGCAGTAAACAAAACATGTCACAGAATATATTGAACTATACTTGGGGTTTACTGTCTGAGGTAGCGTTCAGGCGAACAGGATCAAGATCTAGAAGTATGAACCCTTCCAGGCCGACAGGCCTCTTTTTATGTTTTCAACCTCTGGAGCAATGAACAAAATCTGCACAGTCTGGTACTGTGAGACTGGTAGCACTAAAAATTCTCTTCATCCTGTGTCAAGACTTCTGTGCGTTTATTGCTTGTCATCTTTTAGTCATTTTCTTTATTACTTGAACTGCGTAGTTTCAGTCAGTGACCTACATCTTGAGATCAACAGTTTTAATTTCAGCCAGAAGTAATGACCTCAGTTCTCTCCCATGAAAGTCTCCTACAGCATATTTAACAAGTGCTTTTTCTGATTTTTATTCTGTCCTTTTTCTTTCTTTGCTCTTTCTGTAGAACAAACTGGTGTTTCCTCTGTGCAAATCTGCTTTCAAGAAATACTCTCTAATGTTCACCTCCTTGTAAGTGGCCAAATCAGGGCGATGTCTGGTTTTCAGTTAATTTTCTGGCATAGAAAGAGAGGCAAAACAGTCCTTGAGTAGAGTATGTACAGGCTGTGTGAAGTCAAGTTGGCTGTTAAATAGGTCTCTACTCCAACTGAATGTAAGCATTTTGCCTACAAGGTTTTTGAGTTGTGCAAGGTGCAGATTACCTGCTGTTCCCATTTCCTATTTTGTGAATGTAAAATATTCATAGCTGAAAGTATTGCACATTACACTTTTTTGGACGGTTTTCTTTTTCCCCTTAACAGAAAAAAGACTGATTTCCCAAGAAGTGTCATATGCTGTCTGAATTAATTTCCTTGGTTTTGATTTTCCTCTGTCTGTGGTTACTACTGGCTTGGCAGATGTTTTGCAAAGCACACAACTGCTGACTTTTGCAATCAAACCACGAGGTGGCACACGGCTGTTTACTAACAGTTGGACCTTTGTTGTGATACAAAAACTAGACTGCAAGGATTCTGTTCAAATCACTTCAGGAATGACAGCCAACTTGCACTTCTCTGTTCTCTGCTACATTTGTGTTACCTTGCACTAATTCAGCTATTTACTGTGTCCTTGTCGTGTTTCTTTAGTCCAGTGTTTTATTTTGGGGTACAAAATTACCTGAAGGAGTAATCTGATTCCAGTCAAGTTCAGCCTGCTGTTTAGAAGTGGTTTATAAACCTTAGTGTTTAAATACCTCTGGGGAGGACATTAACTAAAAAAATATTTCAATATGAAAACACAATGTTTGGAATCAGAGCTGCAGACATTATTGGAAGTTTGGGCCAAGACACTGTTAGTTGCCTTTTGAAAGCACTGGGTTAGCACGGGCAAAACTTTTGTGTTTAAAAAAAACGACCCACAGCAGAGGCAAAATAGTTTAGTTACTAATTTACTTCTTAATAAAAGAAAAAAATTAATGTACCAGGAAATGTTCTTCACCATATTCCAAGTAATTTTCACAGTAAACAGTGAAATATTATTAAAATGGCCTAGGACAAATGGAGATTGTAAAGCGAGTGTGAATTTTCAGTATACCAAAGATAAGAGAATTGTATAAAGTCTATGGGTGAGCACCACCAATGAAGGTATTTTCAGCAGTTAATATGTAGCACTCTTAAGTTTCAAAGAATGTCTGCATACCAGTAACATTTTGAAATACATACTTGTGTGTGGCTGTGGGTGTGTGTACATATACTTGCCATACAGAGTTGAATGTTGGTCAGTTAGAACCGTCCCCTACATAAAACACTGGTGTATATATTTTTAAGAAGTTAATATGGGTATAAATTTTATACCAGTAGCAGTGACAAATTTCTTGTGTGTAGTTAACAAATTATTTGTAATGTATTTTTTAGGAATCTTAAAATTGCCTTTGCACTGAAATATTTTTCATACTGTAGCTATTTATAAATCTGGTTTACGCATACATTTGTTAACACACCATTTCTATTTAAGTATATGTTTTGAAGGCTTTTTTTTTATACCTATGAGTTATGGCCACTTAAAGGTAGCTTACAGTGGAGTTGTGGCTGAATGTGAAAATTCTAATGAATGTCAGATTAGAGAATACAGGTCTCACTCAGTCAGTCTCACCCAGACTTGATGTTTTGTTGGTATTTGTGATAGTGGTGGTTAGGGGGCTGTACTTTCAGTACTAAACTATTATCGCTAGCTTTTCTACTCTGTAAAGCCTCCTGCTTTTTTACCTTTCTGATTTCCATCTTTTAGCCTTAAATGAGGAGATTTTTGCTTGATGTTTTTGAAAATGCTGCATTCCTTTTCTGCCTACTAACATTGCAGTTCACTGCAAAATTTGTGTAGCCCTGCACTGAAAAATTGACACTCTTCTTCAAGCTGCAACATCTGCATAAGTGCTTGAGAAATTTTAGTTGAACATGTCAAATTTTGGAGGAGAAAGAATGCTTGTATTTAGGTGAAAGTTTCTGCTTCGATTTAGTAATACTTTTCTCTTCTCGAAGTTGGTACTGTTTGTTAAAATAGTCTGTTTAATGGAGGGAAAAAAAACAAGCAAACCAGAACATAAACCATTAACTCAGTTTTGCTTGATGTGTTTTTGCTTCAGTCCTTCTTACTATTGCCATGTGAAACTAGTCCACTGCAGCAGGGTTAACTTGAAGTTTCTTTGTAAATGGATCAGATAATATAAAGACTAAAAAAGTAAAAAATTAGATTGAAGTGCAGTAGAATGCTTCGTTATGGATGGGATGTTGAAAGGAGACACATTACTGTGTAGAAAAAATAGGAATAAATGAAAGGGGGAAAGTATAAAAATCTCTGTAACTTCCTAACTTGCCTTGTTTGAATTGTTGCAGCTTTAACAGCATAGTGTCTCCATAACTGCTTCTATAAATGTCTCGAAACTGGTAAGCACTAAGCAAAACGTATGTGAAGACTTAGAAAGTATTTCAAGCTTTTCAGCCACTGAAGTTCATATATTCCTGCAGTGGCTTGTGGCAAAAGATCTCTTTTGGTTTACCACGTACAATAATTGTTTGTTCAGCCACTTAATGTAAAAGCTTACAGTTTACTTTCCTGCTTGCTTTAGCCTGTTTGTCTTGACCCAACTGGCTTGCAAATATAAAAAGAAACATTAGCTTCACTGAGCAATTGCACTACTTTTCTTTTGGAAGCCAGTGGGATCGTTGTGCTCATGCTACTGTCTCTGTTAAAAAAGCTTTAATGGAAATTTGTGAAAGCATTACAAAAGTGGAAAAAGTGCGTGATTCTACTTTACAGGATCATCAAATATCACTTTATATAGCTTTAATTTTTTTACCTTCTGAAAATGCACAGAATTTTAATCTGCATTGTCTGACATCAGTTCCGTGCTAGGTACACACTGCATTTTAAATCTCCTTTCAGGAGCTCATGTAAAGTAGAATCTGCAAAAGTTGCTGTATGGGGGCTGGGGGTAGTTATCTGTGCATTATACATTAAAGATGTCTGTAGTCATCGGCGCCAAATACCAACGCTTATTTTTATTTGTACAATTAGAGGTGCATTTATTTGAAAATAAATCAGCCTTCAACTCTAATGTTTAGATTATCCTATACCACTTCATTTATTTGATTTGAAAAGTCATTGTGTGGGTACATTACTGTAAGGTTTCTTTTCAGTGCTATTTTAAAACTTTCATTTCTGTAGATAACCAAATATTGTTTATATTCAGTCAAGTTTTGGATCCTTATGTAGAATATATAAGCAGGAGACATGAATCTGCTTGCAATAAATATAAACAAACAAGAATGGTTTCAGTTTGTTCACGAATACTTAAAGTTATTCTGCTATGAATACGGTTTCACATTAATCTGTAATAAAATGTAATTAGATAACAGAAAACAGTATTTGATTCTGTTGTTGAACATGCTTGTAGTCACATTTATTTTCAGTGAGTGTTTGTAAGCCAGCCAAAAGAGCAAAGCTAACAAAAAGGGAAATTCAGAGAGAGATGGAATGTGAGCAGTGTGTGGGGCTTGTTGCAAAGTGAATAGAAATTGGTACCGGTCCAGGAGAGCTTTGTCCCTCCTGCACAGATTGGGTAAGTGCTAAAGTTCTTTCCAAACTAAACTTGCAAGCTACAAGAGAGAAGACCTGTGTTTGCTCGTAGTTCTGCTGTGCAAGAGGAATTTCTCCTCTCTTTTTCATGACGTTGGCCATTGAAAGAAACTGAATTAAAGGTGGACAAAGGGGTTTTGACATATGATTCGATAGCAGTGTTCACAGATCTTACAGAAGAGGCTGAGCACACAAGAATACCATCCAGCAGGTTTAGGGAGTTTCTCCTCCCCATCTAGTCTGCCCCACTACAATCTGGAGTATTGCGTCTAGTTCTAGGCTCCCCAGTTCAACAGAGGCAAGAAAATACCAGAGAGAGTCCAGTGGAGGGCTGAGGGGATGAATAAGGGACTGAAACATCTGTGTTATGAGGAAAGGCTGAAAGACCTGAGACCGTTTTAACCTGGAGAAGACTGAGAGGGAATCTTATTAATGTTTATAAATATCTGAAGGATGAGTGTCAAGAAGGGGAAAGTCTCTGTTCAGTGGCACCCTCAAGGGCAGTGACAAAGGGCAGTGGATGCAAACTGAAACACAGGAAGTTCCACCTCAATGTCAGGGAAAACTTTGTTACTGTGAGGGTGAGGGAGCACTGGAGCAGGCTGCCTAGAGAGATTGTGGAGTCTCCTTCGCTGGAGACTTTCGAAACCCATCCGGACATGTTCCTGTGTGGCCTGCCCTAGGTGATCCTGCTTTGGCAAGGGGCTTGGACTTGATCTCGAGAGGTCCCTTCCAACCCCTACTATTCTCTGATTTTCTTTCATTTGGTGATACAACATTACAGGACTATGCATAGCTTCAAAATCGTTTCAGACCGTGCAGTCAGACTGAAGGTAGCCTAGACAGCCTCCACAAAGCAATTCAGAGCATTCGGTTGGGAGCTTTCCTTTTTCACTCCAAGGCTACAGAGAATAACTGAGCACTTTGTTTTGATTTTGCACTTTCCATAATAAAGACTTCTGAGTAACAGAGGCTTGTTAATATGAAGATCTTATGCAAACAATTCAAGAATACTGTACCCATCTCCCTTTTGTATGTTCAGAAATGAATGAGCTTCTGGAGAAGGTAGCTTGAAGTGAACAGGTAAATATGGAAGATGGTTTTCTTTTAGTCCCATAATGAAGAAAAATGCATAATTTGTAATCAAAAGAAACTGAAACTTTTTGGAAAGAAATGTGATGGTACATCTGGATTTCAGAAGGAACACAAGAGGAACAAACTACCTTATAACTAGACAGCTTTTATTTTCATGCGAAAGTACGTTTACTTAAAGGGGAAATTGACAGAAGGTCGGTGATTTCTGAACAGCAGTTTAAATGAATACTTCTTTTTGCTTTAGCTCTTTAAATTGTGCTCTCTTAGGAAGTTTCATTGTAGAATGAAAACTGTTTCTTCCGTTCTGCAATGAGGCTACATTATTTCTTGCAATTTAGGTGATACTGCTGTACAAAATCTTCCTTGGAGGCTATTTTGATGTGAAAGGTTGGAGACAGACTGAAGTTTTCTGCATATTTGTTTCCTCAGGTGATACTCGACAGAAATTTAAAAATAGTATTTGATCATTCTATTAAAGCTTGGTTGTTTGCTTCCATTACACATGCTTACAAGCCTTCTCATTTTAATTTCATTCAAAGCTAAAGCAAAATTCATAGCTGTTCAAAGGCTTCATTTTCACTCCAAAGTGATAGCATAGGGATGGAAATACAGCTATCAACTTTCATCATACAGAACCATTTATCAGATGCCTAATGTGGCCCATCTTGGTTTAGATGTGTTTATCAGGAAATTGCAGTGTGAGAGCAGTACTTCTAACTGGTGAGTCTGCAGTAAAGTAATAGTGATTCTTAATAATGTGTTTGTTTTCCATTGGAAAGAGACAAATAGGAGTAGTATTCAGTTTTAAGCTACCAAAAGATTTGTTGTTTTCAATTATTCATTTCAATTAAGAAATCTCATGGTGCACTAAGCTTTTAAAAATACATACGATGCAGTGTCCTGCCAGGCTGCCTATTTAGATTATATCAGGAAGAACTGTTAACATCCAGTGCCCTTGTTTAATGTGGGAAAAACTGAGCTGCTGCCTTGTTCTTAACAAGGAAAGCAATGTTAATAGTTGTTCCAAAAGCACATCAATACTTGCCTTGAGATTTTAAACGTACTCTCTGAAAATACGTCACACTGCAGGGTTAATGAGTTTTGAAAGCTACATCTTGCAATCTAATAACCACTGCGTTTTGGGAAAGGAGGAAAACAAATCCTGGCCAACGGTTAAAGACCAGCAGGTGGTGTTATGCTGACTTTTATTTCAGAAAATACTTCAAGTAGCTTGTCTAGAGGAATATTCTAAGAAGTGCTGAGCAGCTTGCTTCTAAGATGATTATGAATTGCATTGTTAGAGAAAGTTGTCAATAATAATTAGGTTGAAGTCTAATAGTTTATTCCCAGCTAAGAAGAGGTACTCTGCTTCCTTTTATTCTGATGAAACTACCCCAGAGAAAAGGCCTCATCTGCTAAGCTTAACACTGATGGCAGTGATACAGCTCGGTAATGCTTGACTTTTAAGTGGACTCTTAGAAAGTCCAGATTATGTGTTAGTGTAACCAAAAAGCAGTGTTTGTGGATCATTATGCTAAAAGGAACTGGTCCAGATTGGGGGGGCGATTAAAACCAAAAACACCCTGAGGGTCCTTAATTTGTACTGCACCGCAAGTCAGACTTCTTTTGTTTGTATTGCCTAAGGCCCACAGCAGATGACTTGGAATCCACCTTCTTTGGAGGCACTGGACTTCTGCATGGTGATGGAAAATGTTCAGCTACCTCACACCCTATAGTCTCACCAGGTGTTTATTAAAGCAACAATTCAGAAGCATTTTTGTCTCTGGTGTGTAGTGTGTGTGCAGGAAAACATTCCTATCATTAACAGGTTTGAGTCCAAGACTGTCTTACCATAAGGTAAGTAGTGTCTGCTGGCTAATGTGTAGCATAGTAAGTGCTTCCTGCAAACACTGAGCTGTTGGAGATTTGGGACATCATAAAATCTTTTTTGGGGGGCGTGTAAGTTTACAGATTTGTTCCCAGCCTAGAAAAGGAGGTTTTATTTATCTAAACAAGTATTCTATTCAGTTACTTCTGATTTCCATTCTGACAACAGCAAAACAAGGAACTAAAAAGGCAGAGCATTACCACTTTACACTAAAATAAAAGTAAATCTGATCAGTTTCACCCCCTGAAGAGCCACATTGCACACTGCTTTAAAATTATTTTGACCTTCTGGTTATATGTTATACTAGGACCTTTTACTAGCAGCTCAAGTGCTCTGTGCAACCATAAGGTAAAACTTTAGAGAACATAATCTTTCTTAAAATAAGATTTTACTTCTAAAGCTGACTATTTAGTTAAATATTTCTAATTGTACCCAATTTAGCCTTTTGCTGCCTTCTGCACAATGAAGTTGAATTCATGGCACTGCAGCAAGTAGCTTTTAATATGCAGCAATTAGATGATTGTAGCTTGTGGGAGAATTTAATATTTGTAAGATGAAAGATCTGTTTTTCATGTATACCCAAAAATGTGAAGGTAACAGAAAGCAAATGGCCATTCAAATTCTAACACACACCCCCAACTCCCCAAGGAAATTCTTACCCTATCTGAAAGGTACATTTCCCTCATACTCAGTCCAGCTCTGCATCAATCATCCTTCAAGCGACTATGGGCAATATGCCACTATCTTGAGCCCATGAATCTTTCCATCATAGCCTATCTGAATAATACTCTTGCTTTGGTGTCTCATATATCCAGATGTAGCTCATGAGCCTCATCTGCTAGTTCCTTATTTCCAAATACGTGTGAACATTGAAATACAGAAAGCTGAGAGATTATCTTAATTTCACTGGTAATTAATCTGCTTATTTGAGAAGTCTCCACCTTTACTCATTGTTTAAGAGCTGTTGCTGGTTTAGAACAGTAAATAATCAGGTTCTAGAAGGTACTCTTGTTTTTCATGTTGTTAATCTACAACCACTCTATTAATTTACCTGCTGCAACTTAGGAAGATTCACTTTCCCGCTTACATTTCTCTGAGATCCACACTCACCAATTCTGATTTATTATAATTTTATGTCCAGGTGTTGAGCCAAGATGGAGTTCTGCTGATTTAGGGGGGGAAATTGCACGTTGTGCAAAAAACCCCAGACTACTGCTGCTAGGCACTATAGATCCCACAAGACTCTTGTCACTGATCTGCTTTCTCATCTATTTGTGGACACTACAGATGTTATATTAAAATATATTGGCTTGGGAGCTGGGAAAGTATTGGAGCAGCACTAAAAATATTGTCAGTGATCCCTAGCAGAATTCAGGCATTCTTCAGATTGAACGATTTTGTCAGTCTGACAAATGTCCATTTTTTAATATTTCACTCATCCTCCACATTACCACACCTTACACCACTTTTCTTATAGGGTTGATGGGATGCAGATTCATTTATTCTTTGCCACCACATTGGATGTAGTCAAAACTAACCTGTTCCTCTTTTAAAAAAAAATAATTTTTTTTTTAAAAAAATTGTAAAGTTTAGTCCCAAACAGTTTCTTTCCTTGGTCTTCATCATTACATACTGCAGACCAAAGTGCACTATATTTCTAGTTTGAGGAACTTTTCCACTCTCCTTTCCCCCTCTGCCTCTGAGTCTCTGCATAAGCCAAGGCAGGAATTCAGTGGGAGCTGTGTATCTGAAAAACTCAACATCAAAATACGATCCAAGAAGCCAAGTGTGAGGTTCCGGCACAGGCACCTACAGCTGTGTGGGTACAGTACTAGCGTGTAAGTTCCCGTTACAGCCAGCAGAAGCTTCTCTGTTGGATAGTACACTGAACAATAAGAAAAAATAGTACTTACAACAAATTCTGAATCGTGGCATTTATCCTATGTCCTTTAGCACATACTGTATTTGTCAGATGTTGACAATGTATTTATTCGCTAATGGTACCAGATGTAATAAGCACAGTGAACTCCATTAGCAGTTCCAGTTCATTTTCAAACTCTGGAAAGCCAAGAAAAAAACTAACTGGGATGGAAAGAAAACATGGCAAAGGATGTTTTGCACCATGCACAAGGAAAAAAAAAAATATTACTCCTGGTGCCTTCTGTCACTATGACAATGTAGACTCAGAGGTGTGCAAACTTTGAAACATGAACAGTGAAGGCAGAATTTGAGGCTCTTAAGTCGTTAACAGGATGGGTTTGCAGCTTTTCCTCCCACATGAGTTTTGTTGCTGGTGCCCATGTCCCCAATACACAGATTAGGACTAATCTTATTTAGCTGGCAAGGTCTGGACCTTGCAGCCTGAAGCTGTGGGGTTTTGTAGGACCTAGGCATCTTTAGAGTTCCGAGTCTGTAGCCAGGGCGTCTTTATCCTTCCATTTAGATGTATTCCACTTTCATGGTTACAGGCAGACTGTCCTCTCAACACCTTTAATGGCTGTGGAACTGCTAACAGGACACCTGGCATAGCTCTTACAACCCTGAAAGGAAGGAAGGGAGGAGAGGAAAGAGAATCATATGCTCCACACATCACATTTGCTTTAGAGGCACCAGAAGTTGGAAGAATCTGATTCTGTGCCAGCCTCTGAGGTAAACAACAGGACAGATTTTCCATGGCCACTTCCAGTATGAATTTGCTAGAAATCTCACATTTGCTAAATCAGTATACAGGGAGATGCTTGCTCTGTACATGTCCCCGTTTCGTAGGAAACCACATTCTGTCTTGAGGCAGTGATTTGAGATTGTGTTGCTCAGAGAGACATACCCAGCCCTTCCAGGCCCTTTCTGAAAGCTGTGCTACACAGGGAAGGTATGGCAAGCACCCGCTGCAGGAGCACTGCCTGCCATGCGCTGCTAGCACTTTCCACGTAGCAATGGCTTGATCAGAATGATAAAGCACAGAAAAATCCTTCCTGGATTTCAGAAGAGTTCAGAGTTTTTAAGCTGCCTTTATAGAGCAGTATAAATTAAGAGTCTGTCTTCGTATAAGCTAATGTTTCCCTTACTTCCCCATGGACTTGTTGCCACAGATTTCCCAAAAGGCTAAGTCCCACCAAAGAATTCCTCTTTACCAGCTGACTCCTTGGAGGTATTGTTCTTCCTGGTTTATTTATTCCTCTTGCAGGATTAGAGTTTATCTTCACTTTTGTTCCAGTGACTAGCTCAGGGAATCATGGCAACAAATGACAGGAGCCTCGTAGTTAATGACTTCATAATTCTGTTGTGTCTTCACACAGGTTGTGACTGTTTAGAAAGTCTCCCATCCTGCCATCTGGGTTTTAAAGCCCAAGCCTGTACGCTGTGTTTTTTATCAAAATGAGTCCAGGAAGCCCATCAAAGAGCAGTTGGTGTGCACATTTCGTTTTCCTTGTAGCTCATTAGTTTTCTTCCTATTTGAGTGTCTTGTCCATTTCATTCTTCCTCGAGCCAGTTCCTTTCAATACACTCCCATCTGTTATGGCAGTTGTCCTGTGTTTCATCAAGAACTCTGTCGGGGCACAGAAAGATCATCCAGCCATAGCAAGCTAAATCTTCAGCAGTGCCCTTTTGATAAAATCTAACTTACTATAGGCTACAAGGACTATAATGGGGTACACTGGCATTTCTAGCACATTCTGAATTTGCAGCCACAGAATGACCCTGAAATCAAGAGTCTTTCTATTATTTATGGGGAGACTGCTGTTATTTTTAGTGAGTCCTTAGGATTTGTGTTAAGGTAAATATTTCATACCAGAGGAGGAGGAATTTCTGGAGATACTTTTACACCATCAGCAGAGTTTGATTGCACAGTGTCCCCTGAGCCTATGAGTCATGTTTGTTAATGTTCACAGTGTAGTAAGAAGACGGGTTACATTTTACATTAATGTATTTTGCTCACATCTTGCAAAAATCTGGAATTGTGCAGCCTGCCAATGGGATTCTTTCAAGTCTAGACTCTTCCTTTTCCCAGTTTATCACATTTCCATTTTATTTGCCACTAATAAATCTTTCAGCCCAGTGCATTATTACATGTAACTCGACTGCTCTTAATTTTTTTTTTTCCAGGCAGCTTTAGTTTTAACTGAAATTGTTTTACAGTGTTCACTAATTACTGCCATGATTACAAAAAACAAAACAAACAAACCCACCCCAAAAACATTGTCTTTTTTTTTTTAAAGTTGAATTTCCTTTTCCCTGTGGACAGTTTTATTCTCATGTTTCAAAAATCTTCCTAATGTGTCCTGGAGAACTTCTCCAAATGACAGCTTTGAGGCTTAGTTTTCTGCAGTCTTGTCCTCAGTAGATTACTATGATTTTACAGACATTTTCTGACTCAGCACAAGACATGGTTTAGTCTAGTTGCTCCATAAAGGCAGGCCTCAGATATTTGGTAGACACAATTCATGTAATGTCTCGCTGAAAGCCAACCTGTTGTCATTTTTCAGCTCCTGGCAGACTTCATAACAGGCAGAAACATGTACTGTTCATACTAAGATAACTCCTTCCTGTAGCACCATTGTGAGTTCTGCTCTCATTTGAAATGCATGCATGTAGAATCACACCAGACCACGCAGGGCACACATAATTCCCTCTGTACATGGACTCGTACTCCTTACAATTTAAAGTATATGTGTACTCTAATGTTCTTCTGGATAACTTTGGCAACTGGCATGGGGCATTAGATCAAGAGAAGTTAACACCTTGAGCTAAAGGTCCTGAAAATACTCTCACCTCTCTTCCCAATGCATAGCTATGGGAGCATGCCTCAGATACCTTGCAGAGTCTGTCCCTAGTCTGCAATGTCTGTGCAACAGATGAGCATATTGAAAACCTCAGGAGTTTTTAGATCCTTCTGGACTTTCTCATCACAGCTTTTGTTTAAGCTGAAAAGTTATTGAAAAAGCAAACACATCAGCAAAACTATCCCCATATGTATTTATAGCACTTTCACACTGACAGGGTACCAGAAATACTATGTACATGCATTTGAAGGAGGTGTTCCATGGTACAGTTTTTGCCAAAGCCTTAATAATTTGTTGGTTTACAATTCTTAGGAATCCCACCTTACTCCTATCTAGAACAGCTAATATTTCTCAATCTCATTCCAATTTGCTTTTATCTTTATCTGTTGTAATGTGA
This sequence comes from Eubucco bourcierii, assembly GCA_013396675.1. Lineage (NCBI taxonomy): Eukaryota > Metazoa > Chordata > Aves > Piciformes > Ramphastidae > Eubucco > Eubucco bourcierii. The sequence continues at coordinate 1,015,058 of VWZE01005337.1, forward strand.
AAGCACAGATTTGGACTAGTGCTTTACTTACTTACTTTATTAATTTCTTCAGAATTCCTAAATGCCATCTGTTCTTGACGTTTTCTCCAAATGTAACTGCTTCCCTGCTGAAATTCACCCCAGCTTCTTTGCAAAGCTAGAAATTAGGTGTTTTCCATGGAATACCGCTTTCTTATGAAAGCCAGTGTTTGTGAGTATACTTTACTTAATACAAAAGAAATAGCTTTTGTGAGGAAACAAAGATTACTTGTAAAGAGATACATTTCTTCTGTAAACTCTGATACTACTAGCTACTGTAATCACATCTACTTCTGAGCAAAGATTTGTGCAGAAATCCTGCTTGGTCAAAAAAAGCTCAGATATTCTTGGCTGTCTTCTCAATGCTTAAACCAACCAGTACCTAAGGCTCTGGATTGACTCAGAGCACAGTGGGGATCGCAGAAGTCAAACCCTTCTGCTAGCAAATAAAGCAGGTCAGGAACTGTCTTTTTGGCACAGGAACCAGCTGGCACAGCGTGGCTTGCATACACACAACTAAATTCTCTTATCTCCTGAAATAGGTCAGCTACATGCAGACTATCTGCTGGCAATGGCTCCTGGCCCACACTGAAGCATGAGCTTTGCTGGAAATTTGTTTTGGAGACTGCTAGCTTGCTGGGACAGAACCATGCTGGGGCCACCACTACCTGCAAGGAAACAGTATGGAGGCTGACCATGTGCCACAACTCAAACTTGAACCCCAGGACCTATTCAGTTTGCTGCCATAGGACAAGCTGTAGAGGTAGAGATTAAAAAGTGCCTGCAACATGAATCATAGAATGGTTTAGGTTGGAAGTGACCTCAAAGATCATCCAGTTCCAACCCCTCACTATGGGTAGGGACACCTCCCACCTCCCACAGGTCACTCAAGGCCTCATCCAACCTAGTCTTGAACACCTCCAGGGAGAGGGCAACCACAACCTCCCTGGGCAACCTGCTCCAGTGTTTCACCACCCTCACTGTAAAGAAACAAAAATAAAACCCAAACTGTTTTATTAATGTCTCCCTTGTGCTTCACAGAGTCTTTTTAAAGCTATTTTTTGACAGTATCTTCAATTTAAGGCATCCTTTCTGCCCTTTCATGTCATCATTAATTGTCCCTTTTCCTTGGACAACCAACCAGATTTTTTCAGTCAACACTGAAAATATCCCTGTGAGGTGCTCAAAAAAACCAACCAACCAACCAACCCACCCACCCCAAACAGACCAAAACCAACACACAAACAAAAAACAAACAAACAAAAAAACCCACACACACACCCAACCCCCCCCCCCAAAAAAAAAACACAGATTTTTCTAAATCTGCATTTTCTCTCTGCGGAGTACCCTGTTTTTCAGTGAAGTGTCGCAGGGTCACTTTTTTCCATGACATGCTCATGGAGAACATAACATGGATGCTGCTAAGGCAACTTGATTACCTATCCACATGTCAGGTTCTGTTTGACCCACGTTTTGGATTAAGCCGCCATAAGAGGTTGATAGATACAGAAACCTTGTTACTGTAAGCCATCTCCTGACACTATCTTGGGTCACCAGGCTTTAAGAAAGAGCATTTCAGGTTATTAAGACAAGTGTACATGGCATGTATCTGCCACCTGATGCATTTCCAAAAATCTGATGCTTTTGAAGTAGACACACAGATAAACTGAAACGGATTTTGTTACCTGAATTGTATTAGCAATTTCAATCCACACTTAACGTTTTATGTAGCCCTTCACATCTTTTCATTAGAAGAACGTTTTCATTGGAAGGGTCACCAAATACAAGAACAGGCTTCTCAGGGAAGCTGAATCACCATCCCTTGAGATATTTAGGACACGCAGATCTAGCCCTTAGGGACATGGTTTAGTGGTGGAGATTTGGCAGTGTTTGTTTAGCAGTTGAACTTGACGGTTAGATTAACAGTTAGGACTTGCTAGAGGGCAGGGATGCCATCCAGAGGGACCTGGGCAGGCTGGAGAGGTGGGCCCAGGCCAACCTCATGAAATTCAATAAGGCCAAGTGTAAGGTCCTGCACCTGGGTAGGCACAATCCCAAGCACAAATCCAGGCTGGGTGGGGAATGGCTGGAGAGCAGCCCTGAGGAAAAGCACCTTGGAGTCTGGGTTGATGAAAAGCTCAACATGAGACTGCAGTGTGCACATGCAGCCCAGACAGCCAACCNCTATGAGGACAGGCTGACAGAGTTGGGGCTCTTCAGCCTGGAGAAGGGAAGGCTTCGAGGGGACCTGATAGTAGCCTTCCAGTATCTGAAGGGGGCTACAGGAAGGCTGGGGAGGGACTATTTACAAGGTCCTGCAATGACAGGACAAGGGGCAATGGGTTTAAACTGGCAGAGGGGAGATTTAGACTGGATGTTAGGAAGAAGTTCTTTGTAGTGAGGGTGGTGAGGCACTGGAACAGGTTGCCCAGAGAGGTTGTGGCTGCTTCCTCCCTGGAGGTGTTCAAGGCCAGGTTGGATGAGGCCTTGAGTGACCTGTACTAGTGGGAGGTGTCCCTGCCTATGGCAGGGGGTTGGAACTAGATGATCCTTGAGGTCCCTTCCAACCTTACCATTCTATGATTCTATGATTCTAGGTTAACAGTTGAACTTGGTGATCTTAAAGGTCTTTCCCCACCTAAATATTTCTGTGACTCTAAGAAAGAGAATGTGTCAGGAAATAATATAGTAACCCTCCTCTGTCAGTCCTAAAGTACTCTATTCTTCCTGAAAAATTTAGTTCCTGAAACACCACCACTATTGCAGCAGGGATGTAGTGAGTAGTGTGGAAGGCCGCTGAGAAAAGAAGGGATTGGAAAAGTCTGGGATTAGCTGGAGCCACACACACGCATTTTGGGTGCTTCCCTTGATCCACACACGTTGTCTGCAGCACCTGTTTGCCATGTGTTGATACATTCACAATATAGAAGCACACAGTGCAAACTTTTGCTTACAGGCAAATTTGTTACTGTTTAGGGATATACCTGGAAAATATGTTGTTGGTTGCTTTGTTGCCCTTTCTCCCCCCCC
>VWZE01005337.1:1018119-1033178 GCA_013396675.1 Eubucco bourcierii
TCTTTCCCCTCCCCCCCCCCCCCCCCCCCCACACACACTTTGTAATAGAAAAACAAAACCACCTCCATCTTCATACACTCGTTCCTATGAAAGCAAAATGAAATACTGGAAGCCAAACACTGAGACACCAGGAAATGACAGAATCAAAAACTTCTGTGTGGCACAGCAAGGGCACATCTCTGTGCCATTGCCATAGCTGTACCAAGGACAAGGTAATACTCCTGCAGGCAGTAACAGCTTTCCCTCTTCCAAGAAAAGGGTGCTTGACAGACCCTGGCACTTTTCCTACCCGGTGAACACGCACCCTCGGGAAGCCAAGCTCTTGGTTGTGAGGCGGTGGCGGCACCTCACCAGCTTTTGAAGAAGCTGCTCCACAGGTCCTCACAGCAAAGCCCACCCAGCCGCCTCCCCACACGCCCCAAACCTGACCGCTTGGCCGCAGCTTGTCGGTAGCCGTGAAGGATAAGCTTAATTCAACCCTCACGTTAGCTGCCCCACTTCAAACAAGCCGGAACGGACCAGCTGGGTGTGGCGCAAAGTGAGGTGCTGCCACCGGCCCCGCCTCAGCCAGACCCTTGCCGCTGTTGAGACCGCGCTGAAGCGGGAGTCTCCACAGGTCATCTCGGTCCCCTCTTGGCAGCGCGGGTTTTCGCTCGGGCAGAAGCCGGCCGCTAGCAGCGCGGCGGGCGAAGCGTTACAGGTGCTTGAAAGAAGCGCGGCCGGCTAGCCCGGGGCAGGGAGGCGCGCTCCGTTCCGCTCCCCTTCCCTGCGCCGCCACACAAAGGGCCTTGTGGCCGCCTGCCTCGGGGAGCACGCACGGGGCGGCAGGGTACCGGCGCTGGAGAGAGGAGCGGGGCTCTGACAAAAGGCAGCCCCTCTCCACACCCCCCGGCTGCGGGCGGGGCCCCGCGGCACCACCCACGCGCTGCCAGCCATCCTCCTGGCCCCCGGCGGAGGCGCTGCCCCACTAACCCGGGCGAGGTGCCTAGGGCAGGCGGCAGTGGCCACCTGGTTCTGCGGGCAGCGCTCCGAGGTGAGTGCAGGCGGGCGCCTCGTGGCCCGCGGGCAGCACCGCTTCGCCCGCCCGGCTCCTGCTCGCCCCCGGGAGAGCGCCTCCATCTTGCCTAGGGCAGCGCTTCCCCGTGGGCAGAGGGCGAGGAGCCCCCGGGCAGAAGGACAGCCAGCCAGCCGGCCGGGTCCGCGCCGCGCCAGCCGGGTAAGGGGCATGGGTGTGCGGGCGTGCTCCGCGCCGCCGGCACCAGCTGCGGGCTCTCCTCACCGGCAACCGGTAGTGGGACTTCGTCGCTGGTCATCCCGATTCGTCGGTGGGGTTTTTGTGTGTGAGAGGGTTCTTTTTTGAAATTTCTTTCTTTCCTCCTTTCCTCTTCCTCCTCAGTTTCAGTGGCGATAGGTCCGAGTTTAGGGGAGGAAGGGAGACAAAGGCAAGCACGGTAACCTGCCTGGAAGCGAACAGATGAATTAAACCGATGTAGTGGGCGCCACGGGATGCCCTCCTGAGTGGTGGGGGGTGGCTGGGGGTGCCCCGCCGCAGCCTGCCCTGCGCGGTGGTGATGCAAGCAGGACTTGTGCTGTTGGGTTTGTAGTAGGTTAATTAAGCATCCCGGAATTACAGAAACAAAGCGGTCCTCTCGTGTGAAGAAGATGCTGTAGATACGGGGTCTTGTTGGCTGTTGTTACCTGCAATGGTTAATCACACGGACTGTAAAATAGGATGTTTTTGCCGCCGGCGGCGTTTATTTACTCTTTTTGTATTTCACTGGGGCTGGACTCTGAAAATAAATTCACCAGCTGTGTTGTCTGTAGATTTGTTGAGTTGGTTTTGTTTGTTTGATTTTTTTCCCCCCCTTGTCATTCTCTTTGTATCTGCAAAAGGAAGGAGACTCAAATGTTTGTAATCTAAAAGCCAGAAGATACGTTTAAAGATATTATTAGCTGAAAACCTTGGGAAAAAAAAGAATGTAAAACTTTATTTTGATAGAGTTGGCGGTAGATTTGCTGTTGCTAACCCTCGATTTAATTTTTAAAGCCGGTCTTAGTTCCGAGTAACTAAGAATGTGAATAATAAAGGCTAGGAAGGGAAATAAAAGGAACATAAATTTATTTTCTAAAAGATCTCCTATAGCTTGCTTTTTTATTAAAATCTTCAAGTGCTTTTCAGAGTTTATTAGTTAAGTATGCAGCTTTTATAGTTTGGGGAGTGTAAGAATCAAAATAAAGTCCAATAGAGGGTCTGTGTTTATTAAATGGACTTAACCAAACTTGCACTGGGTATCTTATTGAAAAGTAAAGAATACTGTTCTAAACAAAAATACACATCTTGTCATTTAAGGAGGAGAGGAAAGGGAAAAAAAATCAGGGAAGATGCTGGACCACATGCCTAAAAAGGCACAGTCGTAAGGTACAGAATTGAGCATTGTTGATGTTGTATGTAATTTCTTGTGGTTTGGGCCTGGCTAATACCACACAGCCCTCTTTTCTGTCTTTATATCTCCTGTAGGGACATCTGGGCTGCATCCATTTAGTTTTTTTGCTGTTGAACTTTTAAATTATTGTGTTTCAGGTGACTTCCAAAAGTTATATGCTTTACTGATTCAGGACTGGACTATACAACAACAATTATGGAAGTTGCATAGAAGGACTTTTTTTTACATGACAAGGCTGTCTGTAAAATGAATCTTGAAGGCAACCTGTGTGCACTGTTGAGACTTTGCAGGAGCTTCAGAATAGATACCAGGTTCAAACGTTTTAAAATGCACATCTACTTGTAACTATTAATACAGTGCTCCTTTCAATACACAAATTGAATTTAATAAAACTACCCTGCTGGGTAAATCCATAACAACTTCATTTGAAAGTATTCAGTATGGTTACCTAACAAAATAAAATTCCAAATAGATCAGAAGAGAACCTACCCCATCTCTCCTAAAGGATCTCCTTTGCACTTCTGTTCAATGAATTCTGCAGGCGCAGGACATTGACAGTGCTCTCTTTCTGTAGACAGACAGTAGGGAAAGGGGGAGTCTTGAGCCATAGGAAACCTCGGCCATGCCTTTTTTGCCCCATGTATGTTATGGCAAAGGGCCGAACACTGAAGCTATGAGTCTTGAGGGTTATAGTGGGTTATTGCAAAATGCTTTTGATCTGCCTTAAGCTGGGGTTGGGAGGGAGGAGGAAGAGAAGGAACTTGTAGAGTAGATGTTCTGTGAGCCCTTTGAAACTGGACACCTATTGTATGTTTGTCAGCAAGTCGGTGGGATGAAGTGACCCAAGTGATCTCTCTCAGACCTGTGTCCTCTAAGCTAAGTAAAGTATGTACTCGTGTTATGTGGTGACTGAACAGAGTCGCTTTCCTGGGAGCTTTCTTCAAGGCCTTTGACATTCCAAGTTCTGACTTCAAGAGAAACTGCTAATATTTTAATGCTTGTTTCTATGATGAATAAATTAAAAATAAGCAGAACATGCCACATGTTCACTGACCCTCAGAAAGTAGCAAAACTTCTTTTAACTGAGCTGGCCAGGGTACCTCTGAGTTAAGCAAATGGTATTTGCATAGTGTCTTTGTGCTGGTGGCAGTGTCATTTGTTTGTCATGGCTTGGCTTTGGATGTGCTTTGCATGTGCAGTAATAACACATTGGTGAGATGAGAGTTGGGATTTATCATGAGAAGAACTTGTATACGAGGAGATTTATCAAGACCTTCAAGGGTCAAGCACATAACCACCTCATTCTCTACAGAACGTGGCATGGCACCATCGATTTCTGTTGTGTTTCAGGTTTAATTTAAAAATGAAATCAAGCTTGTCGTTCTTTGGGGTCTTCAGAAAACTGAAGAATGATCCAAGCTGAAACAGATACAGACTGTGAACAGTTTTAGCAAAATGTAAACTCTTGTCTGTGCTATTTTAGAGGGCACCACGTTCAAGCGAGTATGATGCTTTGATTTCTCATGGACAGAAGCAGAAATGAGTGGGAAAGAAAACTAGCGTGTGGGTGCACTATGAGGAGGCTGGAGGAGAAGTTTAGATACTTAATTCCAAAAGCTCAGTTTTCAGGAGTGTAGGTGGTTTGGTGGGAGTTTTAAAGACTGAGGGAATTATGCCTTTGCTAATAATGATCACTTAGCAACTAGAATTCTGTAATATGGTGCTTTTCTCACATTAACACTCGTCCAACTCTGACTTTCTTTGGATGTAGTCACTTCATTAGACATGCAGTTTGTACAAACCAGACAGCAAGCTACTTTACAAATCCAGTACCATCTCAAAGTGAAGGGTTTCTGTTGTGGTGGTGGTGGTGTTTTTTGTTGTTGGTGGTTTGGTGGTGTTTTCTTTTGTTTTGTGGTGGATCCAAAGTAGAAATAATCTGTGTGTAGTAAGAGATTTCAGAAGGACTTCAGATGCAACACAGGTAAGCATGATTACAGCTGGCAGGGCAAAAAGAGGAACTTCAGGCTTTGTCCATGCCTCATTTCATACCTGCAAGAAACTGTCCCCTTTTCCTTGTGCTCTGCTCTGGCAGTCTATGGGCGGTTTGGTCTGCAGTGGGCCTATAGTTATGAAAAGGGAGAGAAATTTGACTGTGCACTTGAAGCTATTCCTGTGCTTATATGCAGAGTGGTGTATGTAGGCAGTAGGGAAGGTTGCTTAAGGCTCAGGAGCACTTAGCTATCTGCTGTTGAGTGCTTATGTTTACCTTTTTATTCTTTTTGTTAGATGCCTTAAAATATAATCCACAGTTCTGAAAGATAAAATTCTCTTGTGTGATGGAAGGAGGAAGTAAGACAGCTGAGGAGCTTCACTGAAACTTTTAAGTGTTCCTCAAAGTAGCAACTATATATGAGAAGTTGAATAAATAAGGAAATATTTGTTCTATGAAACACATTTGACTTTTGATTTTTTTTTTTCCTTCCTTTGAGGCCTCAGTTTAGCTCTTGCAATTTCATTGAAATTAGTATTTACTACATAAATTTATTGGTGATTTCTAATGCTTTGTGAAGGGCTTTTAAATAAAAAAATGAGAACATTTATCTAGAAAGACTTACTTAGTACTCAACTTAAATGTTGATCACAGTAAATTTCCAGTTCTAGCCTTTAAATCGATTTTGATTAAAAACATGGAAGGATATTCTGCATGCCCTAGAGAGAGACACGAGAGTGTCTGGGGCTTTGTTGCTGCTCGTTTTTTTTCCCTCCGTCTTTCTGAGCAAAATGTGAAAGGACTTGCGGGGGAGGGGCAAGATGAGAAACACAATATCTCTGTAGGCAGAACTTGAGTAGTTTAATAGGCTTTACTAGAATCCTAAAATGCTTTATTGTTTTTATTACATGACTCATTCTTTGTGGCACTCTATTGGTAATGCATACAAAAGTAGGACTTTACATCATACAAACTCAAGTTCATTCACAGTAGCCTTGGGCTCTCTCATGTCAATGTGAGGGGCCAGTGAGCCTCAGGAGATGCTCATCTCTTACTCCAGTTAATTCAGAAGGCACATGAATCAAGTAGGTCCTTAACTTAGACCTCTCAGTTTAATATCTTAAATGAGGTGGAAGGAACCTGAGCTACAATGCGTGTATGTCTTATGTGTTTTGCACTTTCTCAATGTATTGTGCAATGGGAAGAAGGACCAGTGTTGCAAGGGACAAAAAGTGGAAAGAATGTTGGAACATTTATATATTTGTACCTTATGCATGCAGATACATGCACTTAAAATAAGGTTCTCATCAGAATAATAGTAATGGACTTAAATATGTTCAGTGTATTTTTTTTCCATAAAGAAACATTATTGGTGTGTGGGGTACACAGATGAACTCTTTCTTACTCAGCTGGGTTGTGCTACAGGTGTACTGGGCTTGCTGAATTGCAAAGTTTAAGCCTGCCTTGTTCAGGCAGGCTGGGTGACATTAAACTTCTCTTAAGAATGTTGGAAGAAATGTCATTATGTATGTGGAAAATAAAAGTGTGAAATCTTAGTATGTGCTAAATTATGTATGTGCTAAATGAGTTTTGCCCACATGTTTTTCCCCACCAAATTAAATAGGATGGAAGCATGGTGAAACGCTGCTGTGATTAAATGCCAAGTGAGGTACTTCACAGAACAGTAAGAAAATATTGGACAAATGGGTCTTAGAAGTGAGATATGTTTAAATGTCTGTGTTAAACTTGACTAGAAACAATGACCTGCCTAAATAACCAGGGAAATATCTGAGGAAATTGTACCATGTGGCAGCAACAGAGATCCAGTAACAGTGTGCTAACTCAGAGCAACGGGAACCCTAGGAGTAAGGTTTAACTGTTGTGGTGAAGTGGTTGCCAAGTATCAGTTTAAGTTTCTGAGATAACTGGATGCCTTAGATACTCTGGTTACTCTTGAAGGTAATTATTAACTAGTCCTTTTGTAGTGCAATACTTGATTTAAAGGAGAATTTTGGATGGGAAACTGGTGTAAATTCAGTGAAGTGTGTGCGTGTAGTAAAATAAGAGGACTCTTGCTTTCAAAACCCATTCTTTTGTCTGAATTCCACAAGCAATGTTTCAGAAAGTGTTTGCACCTTAAGTGGTGTGGATTGCTAAGTAAAAATATTACATACTACTTCTTGAATATTAATGCATTATTTGCCCCATATGTAGTTACTGTTTAAAAGCTAAGACCTCATCCATTTAGCACGCTGCCAGACCTTGCAGGTTAAGCATACAGGTATCTAACTGATACCAGAACAGCTGGCAACTATTTGTAATAAATGGTAGGGATGATGACCCCTACTCAGTGTTTCTCACTGCCATCTGAGGGAGAACAGAGCTTTTGCATGGAGGCTGTGAATTCACAGTTTGAGACTCTTTCCTTCCCAACATGCAACACATGCCGAAGCTGTAATATACCTGTGCCTGCCATCATCCAACAGTAAGGAACTGTCACGTTCCTCAGAGGCTCTCTGCCATTAGAATCATACTTTGATAAAACTTTACTGAGCTGAAAAGCAGGTCTTGTGTACCTTAACTGGTGTCAGACAGCAGTAAGAGCAAGGCAGCTGCATGAGAGGGGCCAAGGCAGAAGGCAAGGGTGGCCGCAGCACAGACTAGCCATCCAGGGCACTGATCAAGGGGGCCTGAACGCTGTAACCAGGCACTGGGCAACAGGCCCTACCAGCGAGCTGTGAACCTGGCCCCTCCAGGGAGTCCAGAGCCAGAACTCAAAGCATGGCTGTGATGTAGGTATACACAGGGGACAGGGCTGTAGACAAGTGTACAAATGGCATAGCTTAAGTTGGGACTGAACTTGTGCTCTTGGGCCCATGAGTAGAGGTCCTGTCTGAGGCTAAGTAGGCCCCGTGAAGTCTGCCAGGGGCTCCAGGCCCTGACAAATGGATTCAAATTCAGTCCATCATTTTCCTTGGATATTTCACCAACTTTCCATGCAATCAGGTTTAAAACAAACCAGGAAAAGCCAAACTCACAAGCAATATTTACTTTACCAGGTGAAACTGAGATTCACAAGCCATTGTTTAGACCTATAAATGTCAAATGGAGGGCTTTTCCCTGATACATCAGCCTAGTTTTTGTGCTGGTTGAGGGCATTAGTTTATATTTGGATGTTCTGAAATAATAAAACAAATTGCATGTCTTTGCACTATCATTGCAGTGATCCAAGGGAGACCTGCAAGAAGGTTGGGAAGGACTGTTTAGTAGTGACAGGGCAAGGGGCAGTGGTTTCAAGATGGAGCAGGGTAGATTCAGGTTGGACATAAGGAAGAAGTTCTTTACAATGACAGTGGCAAAATACTGGAATAGGCTGCCCCAGGATGTGGTTGAGGCCCTGTCCCTAGAGGTATTCAAGATCAGACTCAGTGTGGCAACCTGATCTAGCTGGAAGTGTCTGTGGACACTGCAGGGGGCTTGGACAAGATAAGCTTTGAGGGTGTCTTCCAATCCAATGCAGTCTGTAGATATATGTCAGGGATGCTGTGACTATTTGGAACATTTTTACATTTGCTCTTAAGACCAAAGAAATTAGGTTTGGGGGGGATTAGGTGGGGCGAGGTGCACTTCCTTTCCTATGTTTTTCTTGTTATAGGTAGTCTTGGTCAAGTCACTTTTGTCAATGTCTCTGTGAGTTCTTAATGAAAAAAGTACATATTGATTATGTCTCAACCCTCCCCTTTTTTTTTTTTTTTTTTTTTTTTTTCCTATTNCTTTTTTTTTTTTTTTTTCTCTTGCGTTCTTTGCCTTCTGAGTTCTTGAGCTGTTAGATGAAAACATATTATGGCTTTTTAAAATCAAAATGAAGACGAGGAGTCAGAAAGCTAATTGATTTTAGTAGGATTAAGGTCATAAATACGTGCCTCTAACTTCATATTTGGATATAATTACTTCTGGTTATCTTCAGGAGTTTCCATTCCTTAAGGAAAGCTAATAAATTAAAAAAAAAAAAAAAAAAACAAAAACCTGACTCGTAGAGAAATTTGCTGACTACAGAGGTATAGATCCAGCTGCTTCCGCAGTTCAGCTTGCACAGGAGTGGGGGAATAACTCCTGGAAGTTTCTGGGATTTCTGTCTCCTTCAGAGGTGACTTCCACATCTCTGCCCCAATTCTTGGGGTTAAAAAAAGGAGAGAATTTCTGGACAGGAATACTTTAAGCTTTGCTAAGTGGCTTTAAGAATTAAAATCTATTTTTTTTCTGTCTGAAATGTAAAGGTAGTTGAAAGACCCTTGTCCTGCTCCCACAGAACTAAAAAACCCCAACAAACATATTTAACCCTTATGAAATCCTTTCCTTTAAAGCTTTGTGCATGTGCTGCTCAGAGTCATAGAATGGTCTGGGTTGGAAGGTACCTCCCAAGGTCATTTAGTCCACATCTCTCTGCAGTCAGCAGAGACATCCTCAACCTGATCAGGTTGCCCAGAGCCCTGGTGAGCTTCACCTTGAATATCTCCAGGGATGAGGGCCCAAAGAGCTCTCTGGGCAATCTGTTCCAATGTTCCACTACTCTCATGGTGAAGAACTTGTTCCTAACATCCAATCGAAATCTACTTTTGGGTAGTTTGAAGCTACTGCCCCTCATCCTATCACTGCAGGCCTTTGTAAACAGTTCTCTACATCCTTCTTGTAGGCCCCCTTCAGGTACTGGAAGGTCATTGTTAAGTCTTCTTGGAATCTTCTCCAGGCTTAACGACCCCAGCTCTCTCAGCCCGTCTTCATAGCAGAGGTGCTCCAACACTGATCATTTTCATGGCCCTCCTCTGGACCTGCTCCATTAGGTACCTGCATGAGCACACTTGTGCACACCATTGCTTGTGGTCTGTCAGACGATTGCAGTGGCAGATGCAACTCCAAAGTACATACTATGTACTACAAGTATTATTTAGTACAGTTGTAACTGTTTCCTGCTACCTGTATGACAAGAAGGGTGTGTGCACTGAACCTGTGGGATTCAGTAGTTAGAGTTGAGTGATTTGTTTTTAGCTGCCTTACCCACTCTCTGATAAATGCTGCAAAGCCTGAAGGCCTGCAAACAAGTGAAGATGGATCTGAGGAACTATCAGAATGTTGGCTAAAATAAAAATTGCTGTCTTTAAAGTGGGAAGAAGATGGATCTTGCAGTCATATTTGAAGAGTGTTTATCTGGAAATCCTCTCTTCTGTTGAAGTAATGTAGTAAGTGATGGAGAGAGGGTGGTTTATCCTTCAGTCCTTCATGCTTGATTTTTGGGACATCTGGTACTAAAGAAAGTGAGAGCCACCTTTAATTTTTTAAACCGATAACACTAATGTATTAAGAATGCTTTTTAAATTGAGTTTACTTTCATCAGGTCTATGAGACTGCCATCTTTAAATGTAACATAGACAATCCCTATGCCTTTACTTGAGCTCGCCAGCAACTAGAAACATACATTAGAAACACTTGGACTTAGATGCTTATGGAGCAAATGGAGATTGTACATCTCTTCCTTGTACAAAACCCATGAACTTTACCTGAGAGATACACATCTCCCATGCCTGGGCTTGATGTTTTTCAGATAGAATTGGAAAAGCTCATTCAGGTCTCTTATGCTTGGAGATTTGGGCCATTTATTGGTTGTCCACTTCTCCTCTGGAGGAGAGCAGGAACAAACCATCTCTAGATGTGGTGTAATTTCCTGAAAAAAATGAGACCTTGCTAGCACTTTGCACAATTCCCAAATACCTTTTAGCAACTGTATTTGTAAAGCTTGAGCTGTTTTCTCATCTGGAAAAAATTTTTTACTGTTAATGGTGATTTAGTTGTAACTTCAGGAAGGGGGCCATTTTAATGTTTTTTTTTTTTTTCTTTATACCTTTGTTTTTAAAACTATAAGTAATTTGATATTTGTGTATTGCTTTGGGGGTTATTGTAATTAGCTTCCTGACCTACAGTACAAGCATTTTGAGAAACTACAGGGGACTCTTGAAGTTTTTATTTTGGATACCTGTCATGGATTGAGTTGAATCTGCTGCTGATATTTGATACCATGCTGCTGGCTGTTATGGACTGCATGTGATACCATAAATGTGGCCTCTCAATTCAACTCTCAGTTCAAGAGAGATGTTGAGGTACTGAAACGTGTCCAGAGAAAGGTGTTGAAGCTGGTGAGGGGCCTGGAGCACAGCCCTGTAAGGAGAGGCTGAGGGAGCTGGGGGTGTTTAGCCTGGAGAAGAGGAGGCTCAGGGGTGACCTCATTGCTGTCTACAACTACCTGAAAGGAGGTTGTAGCCAGGTGGGGGTCAGTCTCTTCTCCCAGGCACCCAGTGGCAGAATGAGGGGACACAATCTCAAGTTGTGCCAGAGGAATTATAAACTGGGTATTAGGAGGAAGTTCTTCACAGAGAGTGATTGGCATTGGAATGGGCTGCCCAGGGAGGTGGTAGAGTTGCTGTCCCTGGAGGTGTTCAAGAAAAGACTGGATGAGGCACTTAGTGCCGTAGTTGATTGGCTAGGGCTGGGTGAGAGGTCAGACTGGATGAGCTTGGAGGTCTCTTCCAACCTGGTTGATTCTATGACTCTATGGCTATTACAAACTGCCTATTTCTGCTTTTTAAAAATTATAATCTTAATTTATCTGTCTCTACATTATTTGAGCATATTCTTCCAAGTAGCTAAGTTTGGTTTTTTGGGTTTTTTTTTTCCCTTGGTTCTTGCAAAAAAAAAGACTTGCAAACTTTGTTTGCTTTTAAATTTCAGTTACCGACTTTTGAGCATTTTCATGTCTGACTACTGGTGTTGGAGGCTGATCCCGTGCAAAGCAACTGGAAGCTGTAACTGTTTTGCAACAAGCAACCAGTGTAATGAAGAGACAGAAGAAGACGCAAACCATTGTGTTGTGGTGTCAGATATCATGCAGCTTGTACGAGATGAACAGGAGGTGCCAGAAAGCACAGCAGGTAAGAAAAATACAGTACAGTTTCAAAATTGTCCAGCTAGCTGCTGAACTGTGTTAAGGGTAGTGGTGACTTGAAGAATGCTAGCAATGTTTCTAATTACTAGCAATGACAGTAAGGCAGGGAGCCAAGATAAAGGAATAGTTGAGTGTCTACTTGGAGGAGGATGTTGTCACCACAAATACAGGTTTAGTAGCAGACAATAAAGAATGAAGACTCTTGCTCTGGAAGGGCTGATGCTTGTTATAAGAAATTAAAATAGTTCTGTAAATTAATTGATTAGCAAAAAATAGTCATCCCAGAGAAACCTGACCTACCTTCTCGCAGTTTTAAGGTAATTCTCAAGGGAAACTGCCAGGAAGCAAGCACAAAATACCTCTGCACCTAGCCACATTGCTTTTGTTGTGGTCCGTAAGAAGAAAATGAGTGAGTGCTAGTTTGCAGTTACAAGGACTTAATACATTTTTTTCCCCTGTACCATCTAATCTTATATTTACCCATGCTGGAGATTGTTATATTAATTTATGAACTATGTGACCTCTGTCTTGGTGCTACTGCAGATGGACTATAATTCTATAATGTGATTAACAGTTGGTCTTCATTACACATGTTAATTTCATTTTTGCTAAATAATTTTTTAAAAGCCTCACAGGTAATTAAAAAATATCTACACATATCCATGCAAACCTCTCTATGATGGAAAGGTGATCCAAACCAGGAAAAAATAAATTCATTAAAATGAAGTTTTCCATTTAATGCATACAATTACAAAGCAGGATATGACTCCACTGTCATGAATGAAAAAAAAGCTCATTCTTTCAGCCTGGATGAGCTGATGATGTCAGTGCTACTACAGAATGATTAATATTCTCCTCTGGCTTAACAGGAAGTAGTTACTGGAGTAATCATTTTGTTTGTGTATTAGTGAGGCCTCAGTTAGAAACAAGATTTATTTTGAGGGCAACAAGGAAAGATGCAAAAACCCCTGCAGAAGTTCAATATCAGGATTGGTCAAGAGTTAAAAATACAACTGTGGAAATAAGGAGGCTGTTTCTGGACTTCAGGAGAAACCATAAGGAAGAGCACACACATTCATACTTTCTAGTGGACATCTTTGTTAAGTTATGGAAGAAGGTGGGCATCAGCTTGTTTTTAATGTTCTTGTTGTCATGTCTAATAGAATAAGAAATGTGATTTCTGCACAAAAGATTGAGACCTAATTGTGGATACTATTTAAAAGACTACTTACCAGCTTGCACACTCTGTAGTCTGTTCCTAATGAAATCTCTAGTGAAATAACTGTTGAAAGTGAGCTAGGTGTACTTCATTCCGTTGCAGTGCTTTAAGCTAGGCTATGAGGTTTCAAGTAGTCTCTTTTTTTTGTACAATGATTCTGTGGGGAAAGAAGAAACAAACAAATCCTGGGAAGGTAGCTCTGGAGTGTGAAGTCAGAGGAAAGATAGTTCTGTTTTCTGGAGGATTTCAAATGGGAAATTTCTACTCCTTCTTCCCAGAAATTCAGGGAAAAACTGTATTAGGTTCAGACTAAAGTTTGTGTGTGTGTGTTCATTCTCGTTGATGCGACACTGAATCAAAAGTTGTCTGGTCGATCTACAAAGAAAGCTTAGTAAGCTGCACAGATCAGAATGAAAGCAGGGAAGGTGGATGAGGAACTTAACAGGCAAGATCTTGACTGCTGATGATAACCTGGACATGCTAATGTCACCTTTTAGCTGTGGTTGCTGGCCTTCTGTCCCTGGAGTCCATATGAATGGAATATGAGATTTAAGCTAAAGAAGTTCTGCACTAAGTTTCCTGGCCCAAGATGTAGCAGATTTTCCATTGATTTTACATCCATGCCTGGCTTGACAGCTGAATTGCAAGCCATTAATCAAAACTGAAAACCACCTGATAATGCTCTTTGTGCCTGGAAAAAGCGGGGCCTGGTTTTTTAAAAAAAAATTATGTTGATTTTCTTTCAACTTGAAGAGAACAGTATGTAGACTCAGAAAGGAGCTTTCCCAGAGCTAAGCATGAGAAACTTATTTGCAGGTAATTTTCTGGTAAAGTTATTATACTTTGATTTTAACATGAAAGTTCTTTCTTTGTCATAACTACCAGTGTTGCTAGTATTGGGGATTGGATGAATTATTGCTCGTAGCCATTTTGTCAGGTTTTGATTTCTAACAAATGATTACTCTTAATTGATGCCATCTGCCACTTTATAAAGGGACTGCTACAAGGAATTTGCTCTAAAAAGGCCTACAGTGGTGTAATATGGTGAATGTTTAAAACGGGCAATCTGTATGTTGGGGCTGTGTTGGGGTGAGAAGTTTTCTTCTCAAGTTATAATACTTGTTCAAAAACTTTATTTTTGGAAAAGGATGGAGTATTTTTGTGGTTGGTAAAGACAGCTGTAGTGCTTTTTCTATGAATCTAAGCCTTGGTGTCTTCCAGTGAGAAAAGACAGCAAGATAAATACTGCTGTGGAAAATTAAACTCAGGCAATGTTGTTGGAGTTTTTTCCCCTCCTCTGTTTTCAGCTTCTTCAAGCAAATGTGAGGGGTCTTAGTCTCCCATGCAGATTAGTAATGCTGTAGGATGGAGGGCATCTTGCTGCTCTTCGTAGTTAAACCATATGCTACTGTTGATGAAGTTTTGAACGCCTTTGTTCCCTCTCCAGAAACTCATCTGCTGTGCTATTGATACCATATTGATAGCAATATTTTTACTACAGTGTTTTCCCAGAAGTTATAATTAAGATCAGGTCTTCATTGCATCTGTGAGTTTACACAGACAGAGTGATCATGTTGCATCTTGGAAGGTTTAAGAACCCAGCTTGAAAGCAATAGATAAAGAAGTATACAAAATTCAGCTTGAGGCAGAACGCAGATGAGATGTTTGGATGATATTGTCTGACTGGCTTGGGTGTGGTCTTGCCTCATTTCAAATGGTATGTGTAATGCATCCTTCCTTACCTCTTGGCATCAGAAGATGCTGGGAAATGGAAAGATCAAGGAGAAATGACGGAGGCATGGTGGATAGTCATGAGTCCTTAAAAATAATTTATAAAATATAAAATCCAAGATTTCTGTAATTTCTCAGTGCCTGTTAAGTTGTGCTACCTGTTTGTGGTTGAACTTCAGGAGTGCCTGTTTACATAGCAATGGGTTATTTTTAATAGGAGTTTCTGGAGGTGGTCCCCTCTAAAAGGTTGACACCTTTTCTTCTTGACTTTTATTTTTACTTAGATTTTCCCCTCTCTGTTCAGTGCAGACATATTTGGAATATCTTTTTTTCACACAGGTTTTTTTTTTTTTTTTTCAATCTCCTGTCATGATGCTAAAGCAATAGGGAAGCAGAGGAAATCTGTTGTGGTGTCAAGGTTTGCTCAAGGTTTGCTAGTGTGACATTTTGGGAACTGCTGATACTGTAGCAAATAGCCATGAGGATGTTGGTCAAAGCCTTTACAGAACTAAGGAGACTGTTGTGAATCTGCCAAGATACAGGTGCCTGCTGCCTGAAGTCAGAAGTTGCCTTGGTCCAAACTTGACTGAGAAGACATACTTAATAAGTAGAAAATGTTTTAAAAAACATTTTAAATTATAAAATGGGTGTGGTGGTTTTTTTTTTTTTTTTTTTTTT
>VWZE01005337.1:1033192-1051264 GCA_013396675.1 Eubucco bourcierii
TGCTGTTAAGATTGTTGCATGAGAAATTTTGGAACAGATGAACAGACAGTTGAGTGACTATGATGTGCCAGTTCTAACACTTATAACAGTGCTGCAAAACAGACTGCTTGAAGTGGTCACCTGTTATATTCACAAGCTCTTGGAAAGCAATGTGCTTGGTGTCATCTCAAAATGTTAACATGCATTGTTTTCCATACCTAAATGCTTTCTAGGCACTAATCAATGGCATTGCTGAAACTGACAGCTTTGAATTATATACCTGCTACAACATCACAGTCTGGAATAGTATGGTCAGCTTCTGTTCTTGAGGGGAAAAAACCAACAAAATACTGTCCCTTAAACATCTGTACACCCTGGTAGCTCCAGTCATACTCTGAACCCAGAGTATAACTTCATGAATAATTATGAGCCAGTTGCTTCCACTAGTCACTGCTTTAGAATAGTAAGATTTCAGTAGTAATGTGTAAGTGAAACACTGTAGGCGTTCATTGTTGTAATAATTACACTGTTTCAAGCTAAGAGACTTCTCAGAAAAATAATAGTTAATGCTGTTTTGATCAAGTCTGTTCTAGTCCTCGATGTCTACAAATAAAACCTTTTAGAAATCTTAACTATATAATAAGAAACTTAATTTAATCTCTTAGAAGATGCTTTTGTTGGTAGCTTAAAGAATGCCAGTGAGTTTTTTGGGAGTGGTCTGTGATTTACACAGTACATGTTGAAGGTTCCATGATTCTTGGAGTTGGTTTATGTTATCTGAAAAACTTTCTCTTACTAAGTATCTCACTAGAATTTTAATTTTAGTTTGCAAAGCTGTGCATATTATAGCATGCCTCAAATGAAAACTTGAAAAAGTTTTTTTTCAAGGGATTGTTTATGAACCAGACTATTACTGCTAGCAGGTATATGCATAAGGCTACAAATACCATACAAAGTATTTTTGATGGGATTGATTGCACACTGTCTTGGTTTAAGAAGCAAGAAGACAGAGCTCTTTAAGCCTTCTCAAAAGAGTTAAAGAAAACACTCCATACAGGACTGGCTAGAATTGGAAAGTTTAAATGGAAATGCTGTTCGTAGCTACAAACTACAGTACAAAACATATAAAACACTCAAAAAAGCCGTAGTCCACCTCAGCCACTGTTCTCCAAGAACCTCCTTAGGGCAAAGCTTCACACAACCTCACTCCAAGCCAAGCTGAAACCCCCAGCCTCCAATGCACCCACCCCATACCTCCCTGCATTCCCTCCCCACCAGGCCTGAATGACACAGGAAAAATTAGCTTGCCGGTTCCAGGGTGAGCCAAGCCACTTCAGGCCCCAATTGACAGCACTGCCAGACCTTGCTTCCTCCCCCCCTGCCCCGCCCCACCCCAAACCCAAGATAGGGGAGCCTGTGCCATCAGGAAGAGAGAAAGGAGAGGAGGAGAAGAAGGGGAAGAACTGACTCTGCGTTCAAACTATATAGGAGGGATTCAGGCATTAGGGGATGAAATAACAAAAGATTACATTTTCCCATGTGCACCTTCCAGACTGTCTGGTCCTCCTGGAAGACTTCTCTATGGTTCCTAAAGGCATCTAGCCCCAAACCATAACACACCCCCCACCTTGCAAAAAACCAATTTGTGAAACCAAGAGGGATTTCTCCTGTGTTGAATATGGAATCCTAACAAGACCACTTTTTTTTGTGGGACCAACAACCACGTACTGCCATCTGATTAACATTTGTACATCTTCTATGGAATGAAGATGGCATCTGCACAGACAGACTGAGAACACTAAATAGCCCATGACCTTTTTTGCCTTTAAAAACAAGCCAATTTGGGGAAGAGTCACTAAACTGTAATAGACAAACACTTACTGCTATGTGGTCCAGCACAGAGCTGGGAGCTATTGCCGTCCCTCATGGTGTCTGTCATGATGATGAAGGAAGGGGTACCTGGGATGTGTTTTTCTTCTTTTATGAACATATAACTGAGATCACCATTACTAATGGTGGAGAAGATTATTTGTTTTGCTGTACACTTCTCTTTGTCTGCTTAGTGTCAGTGAGTTGTCTCTAGTGGCTGGGTTCTACTGTGTGAGCTTTTAAGTGGTGAGCTTTCAGTTTGGTGCTAACTGATTGATGTGATGTGCATGCAGAAGTTAAAAGATAGCAGATACTATGCACAGTTAGTATTTCACAGTGTTTAAGGCTATTTGCTTACTGTGGAACTAAGTTTTATAAGTAAATGTCTCTACATACTTTTTCCTTTATTGGCTGCAGTAGGACTTGTGTTAATCTCTGTACATGTTTATGATGCAATGTTTGGGGTTTTTTGTGCTAGTTAAAGGTTTCTTTTTATGAAAATGTCATTGCTGCTGAAGGAATTTGGCAAATTCTTATCAGCTTAACTTCTCAAAATAAGACATGTTTAAAGGTAATTGGAATAATCTATCTCACAGCATGGAAAGGAGAACCTTTGCATGGTAAACCTAATCTGCATTGTGTTGTTGCTGCAAGTAGTAGAGCAGTGAAATCCCAGCCTGATTAAAATCAGTAGGAATCTTGTCAGGATTTTCATCTTAAGACTTTTAAACTATGCAGGTTAACCAGCCTCTTAAATAAAATCAACATTTAATATCTTCCTTCTTTCCAAGGAATTACAGCATATATAAAACTAACTTCATGTTCAGCTTCTAGCATTCAGTTCAAGAAGTTAAAGCAGAAAAACTCTATTAGTGTAAAAAGGGATTGCCAGCTAAGAATTAGTTATGGAGCTGTATTTCAGCAATGTAAGCAATAAAATTCAGAGAGTGTCTATTTACCAGCGGGCAGATATCTCTGTAAATGTCTATAGTTGATGATTTTTCAGATCAGTTGCTCTTTCCTGTGTTTGAGGGTATTCCTCATTTGAGAAAGAATGCATCATTCGGAAAAAAAAAAAAAACAAACCCAAAACAAACAAACAAACAAACAAAAAAAGCAAAAAAAACCCCCAAAACCAAAACAAACAAACAAACAAAAAACCCAACAAAACCAAAAACAAAAAAACCCCAAAAAACATTTTCAGGAAAAACAGTGCTGCCTGAAATTACTCTTAGCCTTTACTAACTGCTAGTCATATTTTCTGTTTTCATTGCCATGCAGCTGAGAAGAATCTCTGGTACCATCTGCAGCCACAGTGAATGAAATAAAACATTTTCATTTTTTCAGTTCCCTGAACTTGACTGGGAAAGATTCTAGGGCCATGTCCTGAGTGCTGTGTGCTGTAATGGCTTATACAGATCCATCACAACTTGTGACAGTGTATTAGTTGTGTTGTGTTGTACTTCTACTTTTTCCCCATTTTCTACTGTAATAGGCAGCCCAGCCACAGCATCTATTGTTTTTACCTTTCTATTATCCCATTTCCTAGAGAGTCTTTCGCTTTCCAGAGAGAATTTGGCTGAGGTTCCTTGTTAGCTGGGAGGTCACATGAACCTGAGAGTATAGCTGGAGCTCTGCCAGCCTATCTGCCTTCATTTCACTGCCTGCTCTGTCCTTGGAGAGCTCCTTGCCAGTGGAGAGGTGTACACCAGTACTTCATACAAAGAAGCAAGGGGGAAACTTTACCTGCTTCCTTGTCATGGTGTTAAGAACAATTTCATGATATGATGCATGTAAACTAGAACTTGGAGTTTCCTCAAAACACTGGAATTTTTATGTTGAAAAGGGTGGTAAGAAATTATTCTCTAAAAATATTAGAGGGTTGGGTTGGGTCTTGGGGTCAGATAGCAGCTTTGCAGTTAAGGCAAGCAGGGCCCTGCAGGCTCCTCAAGCAGGACAACCAGATCTCAATACCACGTGAGACTGATGTGGCTCCAAGTGAGTAGGGTGAGGACCCAGGGCAGGCCATTTGAACACCTTGGGGAGCACCAGTGACTCAGAAGGTAGGCGAACTGGAAGGGCATGGTGCGGCAAGAAGAGTGTGGCGTGGCAGTTCATGCAGGAAGGGCATGAGGGCAGGGCAAAGTCTCTCTCACCAAGGAGATCATCTCCAGTGCAGGCAAATCTGCACTGGGATAGGGAACTGTGGCGGTAGAGAGCTCTGGTCTACAGCCAGGGATGCCAAGGAAGGGAGACCTACTGGGATCCACAGCTCTCGTGAGAGTGGCTGAGGCCATCACGGCTGAACGGAGGCATGGGAGTTTTTAAATGTAAGCAAGGTGACAGTTCACTGAGACCGCACAGCCAGAGGCAGCTACATCCTTGGCATGCTGCAGGAATGCACACAACTGAGAAAGCAGCCAGTGAGGTGTGTAGCAGCACATGGAGGCGCCCCCTGCACCCCGCCTATAGGTCCAGAGCACAGGGGAGTGCTCCAGTGCTCTGCCAAAATGGTAGGCACTCACCTGAGATCTAAGACCAGTGCTGATATGGAGATAGTGCCTGGGAAATCTGAGGCATCCACTCAGACCCGGTCAGAAAGACATTTCGGTACATGTGGAGGCCTGTAACAAAAGCATCTAGGCACCTGTTGATGTTAAGGTAAGTAACTTACCTTCAAGGTTCAAGGTGCCCATAGACAGATGACTTGTTACACCAGGTGACTGGTTTAGAAGAAGTGGTTGTGCAGCATCAAGGGTGCTGAGACTGAGACTGAGATAGTTACTTGGTTCCAAATTGACAGTCACTTCCCAAAACCCACTAACAGTGATCCACCTTGGTCTCTGGTTAACCATGAAAGATGGAGCAAACATCATTCCCCACATCCCAAATTCAGTGTCAAGAATAGACAGTGTTTTAATATCTCTTGACACTCATGAGCAAGTACAACAAAGTGAAAATCCGACAGAAAAACACAGCGGTTATCATAAAGAGAGTGCTTGTAGCAGGAGGCTCCTAAAAGGCACCTAGACACTCATCTGCTGACCTGATAGAGTCACAAGACATTGCCGCCTCCCAGGAGCTAAAATCTGTGACATTGCTGAAAGAGAGGCTCGCTGTGTGAAGACCGCTGACTACTGCCTGTTGGTACCCTTCCATGTGGGCACTGAGAGCAGGAACCTGAGCAAAATAAAGGCAGACTACAAAGCTCTGGGACCACAAGTTAAAAACACTGGGTCCCACATTATGTTTTCTTTTGTCTTGCCAGTTAGAGGAAGAGGAGAGCAGCAAGGTGTAGATGAATAATGAACATTGATTTCTGACTGTGTAGTTGCTATAATGAAGGTTTTGGCTTCTATGACAACAGGATGGTTTATGACGGCTCCAAGCTACAAGGCAAGGATGGAACACACTTGTCTCAAAGAGACAATGGAATCTTTGGGAATAGGCCAACCAGCTTAATCAGAAGGGCTTTAAAATGCAGTTCTTAGGGAGTGGGGTCCAACACAGCAGTGGGTGTACCATTGCAGCTAGTAGGAAAATAGAAAAGACTAATTACAATGGTAGCAGGTATGACCATGTTGGTTCCTCTTACTCTTCTCCAGGGTCACTTTCTTACTCCATTAAGTCTCTGAAGTGTCTGTATACCAATGCAAGAAGCATGGGGAATGAACAGGATGAACTAGAAATCGGGGTGCGGACGAAGGGCTACAATCTCATGGTAACTACAGAGACATGTTGGGATAGCACTCATGACTGGGATGTTGTCGTAGATGACTATGTACTTTTTAGCACTGATGAGTTGGTGGAGTTGCCCTGTATGTAAGAAGCTAGAATAAGTTGGGCTTAACCTTGCAGGGAAGTAGGTTGTGTATGTGTGAAGAAAGTGTTGAAAACTTATAAGCGCTAAAGGACATGCAAACGTGGGTGATACAGTTATGGGTGTCAACTACAGACCACCAAACCAAGAGAAACTGTCAATGAAGCCTTTTATAAGCAGCTGAGTGTAGGCACCCAGGTGCTCCTGGGTGACTTCAGTCACCCTGATATTAATTGGAAATACCGCACAACCAGGCATACTCAGTACAGAAAGTTCCTGCAGTGCATTGATGACAACCTTCTCATGGAGGTGGTTGAACACTGATAAGGAGAGGTGTGATGCTGGACCTTGTATTAACAAAGAAGGCCTGGTCAAGGACCTTAAGGTAGGAGGCAGCCTTGGCTGTAGTGACAATGAAATGATAGAGTTTAGTATTGTTAGGGAAAGGGCAAACAGTAAAAATTCTACACTGGAATTTAAGAGGGCTGATTTTGTCCTGTTTAAAGGACTACTAAAAATTGTCCCATGGGCAGGTCACTCAATGCCTCGTCCAACCTGGCCTTGAACACCTCCAGGGAGGGAGCAACCACAACCTCCCTGGGCAACCTGTTCCAGTGCCTCACCACCCTCACTGGAAAGAACTTCCTCCTAACATCCAGTCTAAATCTCCCCTCTGCCAGTTTAAACCCATTGCCCCTTGCCCTGTCATTACAAGACTTTGTAAATAGTCCCTCCCCAGCCCTCCTGTAGGCCCCCTTCAGATACTGGAAGGCTACTATCAGGTCTCCTCAAAGCCTTCTCTTCTCCAGGCTGAAGATTCTGTGACTGAACTAGTAAAAGTAAGTACAACTTTATTGAGTTTATATATTTTAATATTACATAGTTTTTGATGTCCTCTCTGTTTACAGTCTGCTTGAAATATATAGCCATTTAATCAGAAGAGAAAGCAACAAGGTTTAGTTTATTGTGAAAATTAATAGCTTTCGTGATACCTCTGAATGCAATCAGTCTTTCTCTTTTGATTTAAATCAGGCTTCACTTTTCAGATATTCTCTATGCAGGATGAAAAGTTAGATACTTGTGAAAAAGGAAAGCTTTGTCAATTCTGTTTAGTCTTTGGCATGAGTACCTTTGCTTCTGGTGCCTCAGGTGGCTCCAGAGAGACTGGGAAAGTGCCTAAGCAGCAGTGTAATTGAAATTCAGAAGGGGTTGCATGTCTAACCTGCTTAGGCATTCTGTAAATCCCATTTTTCCTCATCTGTAGGTAGTGGGTATCTTTGTGAGTCTGCTTGATTATCATATCTAAACAGGACAGACCCAACTCTATTCTAGAAACTAGCTTATTCCTCTGACAGGGTAGAGCAAGACTTAGACATCTTATGCCTCTGACATGCCCCCTGTGTAACGAAAAGCAGTTGCACTGCAAGTTCAGAGAAAATTTTACCTTGTGTGCTGCCTTAATATCTTTTCAGCATCACCTGCACATCTCTAGGGTAGAGTCGTGGGTTAGACTGACTCACTGGCTTCCAGCTGGGCCGTTTGTCATGGAAATGAGTTGCTCTGCCTCTGTTCCAGCCAACAGGAAGATGAGCTGTTGAGTGTAGTTGCTGCCTCTGTCAGTGAGGAATTACTCAGGGCTATTTCATGCAAATGCAGAGATCTGCTGGGGTTAATCAATGCACTCTCTCTGAGTATTTGGAAAAGTAGAACCACCGCTACAGAGGAGGGGGGAGCCTTCATAACAGAAATATTGGGAAATACTGAAAAAGATTGTTTAAGGTTTGTTTCTTTTCAAGTCTGTTTTTGCATTTTACTATAGCTATGGCAGGTATTTATGTCCACAAGTAAGATGTACAGAAATCTTCCTACCACTGAAAATAGCTATCTAGGAACTCCTTTTGTGTGCTATTCACAGGTATAAACTAGAGACTAAATGCATACTGGTGTGGTTGAGTTTCTTTGGTGGTTTAAATTGTACTGTTTTAGTGTTGACTGGAATTGGTTAAATGGCCAGCTGTCAACTGAAAACCTTAACCTCTAGCTAAAGATAATGTGTTTTAATTGCTAGAGGCTAAAGAGAGTTTATTTAATTTGGACATGCAATTGCAGTTACTTAGTGAGCCTGTTCTATTTTCTCAGCTCAGCTTATCAGAACTGCGTAAACCTATTTACTGATCATAAGGTACATTAGAAAAATTGACATTCTTTTAAATTATCTGTTACACAGAACTAGAACATTGCTTGTAGTCTTAAAATGTCATCTAAACTAATTATTGAGTAGATTAATATATTTTCTATTGATCATTACTAAACAACATTTTGTAGAGAGAGGTGGGAAGTAAAATTGATACTGCACCTGGAGTCTGTCAGTTTAAGCTTTCTGATGTGAAATTTGTGTGACTTGTTTAGGAAAGGCTTACCTGTGGAAACATACTTTTGCTAATTACTAAGTGTATGGACAGAGAGAGGGAAGGTTCTGTGGTATCCTTGCAGCATGTGTAACTTCCATCCAAGGATCATTTTGGGGAAAAACTGAAAATGATGGATTGAGTGGAAAGTAGGCTGCCTGGGATGAAGTGCTGCTGAGGAGACCTATCCAACAAAGGAAGATTCCAGGGAAACTACACAAGTGTCACATATGTGGGGGGTTGTGAAGTAGGGAGGAAGACTTTGAAAAACCAGGCAGTCTTGCTAGCAGCTCTGTTTCAAATGAAGTGTGTGGACACATGATTGAGGTTGTATATATGCGGAGAAGGTATTAGGGATGTCTGTAATGCTGTCAAAGCTTGCAAAAAAATCCAATTGGAAGAAGGCTGATGGGCCCTAGCTCTCTTAATGCTGCCTGAATCCTCTACACTACCACTCTGTGTATAAAGGAGAGGGTTTTTTCCAGGTGGAATCCTAGAAATGTCTTTTTCCACATAGGCAGGGCTTGCAATCAGAGGACTAAAGGGGGAAAAGTAATGCAAAAATCAGAGAATCAGAGAAACATTCAGGTTGGAAAAGCCTCTCAGGATCACCAAGTCCAACTGGTATCCCTACTTTACAAGGTTCACCCTAAACCACCATATCCCCAAGCACCACATCCAAATGACTTTTAAACACATCCAGGGTTAGAGACTCAACCACCTCCCTGGGCAGCCCATTCCAATGCCTGACCACTCTTTCTGGGAAAAAACGTTTCCTAATGTCCAGTCTAAACCTACCCAGTTGCAGTTTGATGCTGTTCCTTCCCTTGCTATCGGTAATTACTTGGGAGAAGAGACCAGCACCAACCTCTTTGCAATGTACTTTTGGGTAGTTGTTGGCAGTGATGAGGTCTCCCCTCAGCCTCATCTTCCTCAACCTAACCAGCCCCAGCTCCCAAAGTCACTCCTCATAAGATTTATTCTCCAGGCCCTTCACCAGCTTTGTTGCCCTCCTCTGCACTTGCTTCAGCACCTCCACATCCCTCTTGTTTTGAGGTGCCCAAAACTGAACACCATATTCGAGGTGTGGCCTCACCAGAGCTGAATACAAGGGGACAATCACCTCCCTACTCCTTGGCACAGCATTTCAAATACAAGCCAGGGTGCAATTTGCTTTCTTGGCCACCTGGGCACACTGCTGGCTCATATTCAATTGCTTGTCAATTAGAACCCCCAGGTCCCTTTCTGCCAGACAGCTTTCCAGCCACACTTCCCCAAGCCTGTAGTGTTGCTTGGGGTTGTTGTGGCCCAAGTGCAGGACCTGACATTTGGCCTTGTTGAAGCTCATCCCATTAACATTGACCCATTGGTCCAATCTATCCAAGTCCCTCTGTAGAGCCTCCTTACCCTCATGATGATCAACACTGCTACCTAACTTGGTAAGCTGAGAACTTAGTGATGCCACACTCATCAAGGTCATTAATAAAGATGTCAAATGGAAGCGGTCCCAACACTAAGCCGTGGGGGACACCACTTATGACCAGTCACTAGTTGGCCCCATTGGTTTACTTTTTCTCCCTCTCTATTATTGCTTATTTTGAGAAAGACCTCTTGTTTTAGAACATATATTCTAGAACCATACTTTATATTGAAATTTGCTGTTCCATGCATGTGCTGTAGTGTGCTTTTGTAGAATTTCATCTCTGAGGAATGTTGGTGATGTGGTGTATCATGTACCCTGGCGCATTTCATTCCACATAAATTATCTGTGCCTGTGCTTTTTGTAGTTGCAAAACTCATTTACTTAGGAAAGTTATAAATGAGATTCTAGAAGGTATCACAGTGGCATGTGTGTGCAGCCAGGACTTGTCCCAAAGGGTTGTTTTCCCATTTTACAGCTAGGTTGTTTTCCCACTTTACCAGCTGTTGAGGCCCCAGTGGGGCTACTGGTCTTGCACTGCAAAGGAAGAGGCTCAGTAGCAGCATGTGGGAGAGAGCACTACCAGCGTTTGGGGGACTTTGGTAGTCCTTAGGTTCCAAGTCCAAGAGGGTGTCCCTCATTCTCTTCTGAATTTCTCAAATAGTTTCTTTGGTTGGTTTTTTGTTTGTTTGTTTGGGATTTTGGGGGGTTTGGGTTTTGTTGTGGTTTTGGTTTTTTGGGGTTTTTTGTTTTTGGTTTTGTTTTGATTGTTTTTTCCTGGTATTGAGCTATTTGGCTTGATGGTACCCTCTGACTTTGCCTGGAGCTGCTGAGAAGGCTGTCTGCAGTTTGGTCTGAGCCATGCTCTTAAGCTGCTACATGTGACCAGTATATGCCCCGCTGACCACCTCAAAATGTAGTATGGTCAGCTTCAGGTAGGCTGGATACAGAGCTTTCTGGTGCATATCATGGCAAAGTGTTTGGAGTACTTGCACAGAAAAAGAGCCAGGCTCTTCCTCAGAAGACACTATCTTGAAGGAGTCAAGATTCATTAGACCAGAGGGGTGGTAACAAGGGGAAACTTGGTTCCCTGCTGAGTGAAACCCTAATTCATAAGATGAGAGTCTTGAGGTTTGCTGTTTCCAGTAGCATTTATAGATCTAATCACTTAATACGTGACTCATAATCAGTGCTTGAGGTAGGGATCCTGGCGTCACCTCATTGTATTTTGAAAGAAGGAATTGCATAGATGTCAAGAGCCAGGCAAGGGCTGTAATTGTGAACCCTAACCATGATATGTGTCTTTCAGGGGGCAGATGAAGCACCACTGTCTGTACAAGAGCAGAAAGAGGGATGAAGCTGAACTGCCCCTCTCATTTTCTTTAACTTGCTTAGATGGAGCCTGCCAGAACTGGGGATTGTCCTGTGTCCTTCTCACAAGACCTCAACTCTTTTTGTGCACCACTTAGAGAATTTAGACTCTAGTAAATTCTATATGGAAGGCAAATTCAGGGTGTCATTAGACCAAGAACAAGGATCCCAAAAGATTCTGGCATTTAGTAGGTCCAAAAAAGTGTTGAAGAACTTCTGTTTGGTTTGTTCTAATTGATTGTTAGTCAATGTTGTTCAGTTGTTTGGTGCTATAATTAAAATCTGTCTAATTAACAAAGAGGGAAAACTGATTTAAAGAGCAGAAATTTGTATAATAAACCTCTTCAGTGCATGAACTTAAAGACTATTTGATTACTTTTACTGGCAGAATTCCTGTCAACGGATTCAGTTATTCTAATGTATCTAATATTCCTAGAAGAGGTAATATAGATGCATTGTCTCTAAATGGCAACCAGAAGGCACTGCTGTTCCTTTATCCACCTTACTGCTAGGTTTGTTCTTCTTTTGGAAGGACAAGTAGAGAGCAAATACATATTTAAAAGTTTTGTTCCATTCAATTCTGGTTCTCCAGTGACTGGGATGCAAAAGTGTCCAGAGATGGGTGCTCTCAGTATTTTCTGCTACTGTGCCTGGTGGCCCGCCCTTTCAAGAAATCGAATCTTCCCCTTCCATGCCCAGTAGATGTTGCTGTTGAATCAGTAACAATGAAAGAGGACTTGACTAGGGGGAAAGCTGTCAGATCTTGGAAGGTATGGTAAATATTCTGGTATCTTATTAAGAGTAAAGAGGTCTAATTTTATTTAGTTTTTTAATGCACTGTCCATAACATTTCTGCTTTATGTCCATATTAGCTCGAGAATCTGTAGCAGAAATAAGAAGCAAGCATTGTGTGTACAACTTTCAGTTACAGGTTTAATGTCCTGTGGAAGAACTGCAGGCAAAGTGGATTTTCTACCTTGCATATCCATTATGGATTTACTAAATGGTTATATTTTGTACTCTCATCCTAAGAATAAATCTTGTCAGTCAGAGATATCTCTGTAGCATGATATAATTTTAATTGCAGATGGTAAAAATAGGCATTCATGTTGCCTCTCAAGGTCAGTATTGTTCCTTGGAAACTGAGGCCTTGCCAAGTTTTTGGAGAACGTTTTAGGGTGAAAAACCATTGTACAGGGTGGGTTTTGCACACTTATTGAAGGAGACAGATCACTTTGAGAGAGGGGACTGAAAGAGGATAAAGAGGAAAACATTTAAAGGTGATGTGTCCTTTAGCTGCACCCGTTCAGTAAGGCTATGTGTAGAGGAAGCATTTAAAAATTATTTTTAAATGCAATTTGGTCTTCTAAGGAAATTTAAGGAATAATCTGTTACAGATTAGGAAAAATGAGTGAATAAAATACTGAGTAAACAAGTCATCTCACTGCTGAGTTTTTTCCTTCCCTGTTACTTAGGAAAACATCTGCAGCTATTGGTTTCCTTGGAAACAAATTCACTACAAAAGCTAAGTGCACTGCACTGAGCATGTGGATCTTACTGCATTTGAGAGGAGTTTAACATGCACACATAGACTTTTTTACTGTGTCTGTCTCTTAAATGCTGTGTCTGTTACGCTGTTCTCGTGTAAAACACCTGCGCAAAGGAGATGTGCACTCTGCTTTGGATTTCAGATAGAGCAACAGCAAAGGTTGGTACTTACAAGGCCAAACGTGGACAACATGTGTGTGTTTATACATATATTCACTTAGAGCATCTAATTTTCTGATCATTTATTTTTAAAGTCCTGCTTTCTGGAGCTTGGTGCTATTGTTTCCATATTGTTGCAGTCTTAGCTGTATTTTGGAGATCAGAGGTGCAGAAAGGAATTGCTGGTATACTTGCCTCATAATAGGATTTTGGCGGGACACTGGTTCTATTTGTAGTTTAAGTATTTCAGTATGGGGTACATGCATGTGCTCTCACAGATCAGTGTTTTTGCTCCAGCTTTCAGAGGAGTATAATTCCATATGCTGTGTTAAAAGACTTGAGTGGTGCTTGTGAATAGCTTCGACTGTTCAAGCTAGAACTAATTCTCTGCAGCAATGTGGTTGTGTAATTAATTATATGAGGAAGAATTAATTTAAAACTTGCTTGCCTTATTGTACTTTTAAGGAAGAGAAGCTCTGTTAAGCAAGAATTGCATAAGAATTAGATATTTTTTTGGCAGGCGTGTTTAAGATAGCCTGGTGTGTGTACCTGGGTCATAAGTACATGAGGTAGAAGTCACATTTGTGACTATCTTTCTGTTCATAAAGCAGTTTCTTTTATATATATAGGCACATATATATATATATTTATATACACAGACACAAAGCTACATGCACATATATATGTATGTGTGTATATATACACGTGTGTGTATATGTGTGTATATATACACATGTATATATACATACATATATATATATATATATATATATATATATGAAAAGTAACATACAGTGCTGAGAAGACTGTATAGAGACCCACATAACACATGTTGACAAAATGTTGGCTGTAGCTTGTCAAATATTACGGAGACATCTGGCAGTGATTCCATGGTGGGATTGCTTGCTAAAATAGGCTTTGAAATGTTTCATAAACTCCTTTTTTTTCCTCTAAAAAGGGGGCAGCTGTTCACATGAAATTGTATATAAGTTTAGTCACTAAGCCCTTTGCTTTGGGGATTTTATTCATGAGTATTAAATAACCTTTGAATCTGAGACCTTACAGTGTTCCCTCCATGGATAACCATAGTTCCAGGTGTTAAGCTGTTTATTTTTATTAATTTCTTTGATTTTACACAGTAGAGCCTTCCATCCAAAGTTACTTAGTGATTTTTCACTTCTGTAGCTTGTGATTCAGTAATGGCAGATCCAACTATGCTAATAACCACAGATGCCAAGGTGACTTTCCTCAATACCTGTTTGTTTCTCTAAAGAGCTGGTCAAGATCTTGAAGACAGTAAATGCCTGGTAGGTGGATGTTTATGTAAATCAGTCTCTAGGGATCAAAGAGACTTCTTTTGTATGTGTTGGTGTGGTTTAGCTAAAATTTCAAGTCAGGCCTTCTAGCACATAATATCTGACATCCTCAAACCTGCTCTATATGTTGCCATTTGGAATCACAGCTTTTAAATTATATTTCATTACTCTAACTTCCTTGTTCTCCTTGCTGCTGGTCTGTGCTCTGATGATGCATTGATGATATTTGTTTCTGAAAATGCTCTTCCTCTTGGGTACACAGGTAGGGATGAAGAAGAGGATCAAAATGAGATATTTAGGCATTTCCATGAAGTATTCAGAACCATGTACTGATCCATTTATGCATCTGTTGTCTTGGAAAGGAGCATATGGTACCATAATCCTTTCATGCTATGACAGATATTTAGCCATGCACAATCAAATAGTGTGAGATGCTGTGGGTTTAGTTTGACGACTTCATGTGTTTGTTGATTTTTTTTTTTCCTTTACTCCCTTGGAAAATGCTAAGTAATTTTTTATTTAAAAAAAAAAATCAATATAGTCATAACATTTGACTGGAGTTGAACTGAGGCACCTAGTGCCATGGTCTAGTTGATTGGATAGGGCTGGATGATAGGTTGGGCTGGATGATCTTGGAGGCCTCTTCTAACCTGGTTGATTCTATGATTTTATTCTATGATTCTATGAAACTCCAGGTCTTTTCAGTCAGGACATCCAAGCTGTGCAACTGCATTTCAGTAGGGATTCAGTTACTGAGCTTTTCAGGGAGCTGTGTGCTACACTTCAGTCTTGAGGTGGTACTTGGATCTGATGAGTAAACACAGGTGGATAAGCGGCAGAAGTGTGGGACAGGACAGCACTGACATTCTGCTGGGGTTCTGTGGGAATGCTGGCAGCTGAAGGATTGAGCAATTTTCAGCCTGTCAAAACTGGTAAAGAGAAGAACTCTGAAAGCAAAACTCCAAAGAGAGAATTTTGAGAAATGGCAAGAGTACAGAACCTGAAATATTATGGAACCTTCACTTCAAATTTTGTTTAGGTCTTGTAAAACATGACTAAATGGGCAACAGAATGTGGTGCAAGCAACTGTTGAGGATGCTTTGGTGCACCAGTTGGTGCATCCTGGAGGATATTAGTTCACCCATAATTGTGCAGCAAACATGACAGCATTGGATAGGATTAGAAACAAACAGGAGTCTGGAATAGGAAATTACATACTAGGCTCTGGGGATGAGTCTCTCTTAGCCTGTCCTGTGTTAAACCTTTGTGGATTTATGGAGCCAGTTCTTGGTTGCAGTTGTGATAGACTCATATCAAAACATGTTTTTTGAAGTATCCAGGCATTGTAAAACATTTAAAAAAAAAAAAAAAGGGTCCATATATCCTCTTATGTGTAATAGATGGATTGTTCTTTTTACTGCATTTTAAAGGCAAGGGAAGTGAAAATAAATGCCATTGCATTAAGCTTGTCACTGACAGAAGAATTCTTGTAACGGATTGGAAGTAGCTGTAAAAGAGTAAAGGAGGCAAAATAAGAAAAAACAGTAGCAGTACATGATTAAAATAACAATGGAATGTATACATGTGTGCTTACAGTTGTCTTTCAAAAGCAGCAGCTGTTCAGGACTTTGGTCTACTAACAGTAGAAACCTGTTTCAGAAGCCAATTAATGAAAAAAAAAAAAATCAACCTTTCTGTTTCAAGAAAGCATGGAATGGTGGTTTGAATATGGATATGCAAAGAAACTTACATGAGGTTTTCCTTGCTGACTTTACCATAATGAAGGTAGAGAAACTATAAACTGAAGAGCAGTCATTTTCTCTCATCTGCTCAGGTTTTGTGCAGACCAGCTCCCAGTCAAGAACTGTTTAATTTGACTGCTTTCAGTCAAATTAGTCAAAAGTAGGATTTCTGAAGGATATTAAATGGGGGGGGGAAGAGATTTCCAAATGTTCAATATTTCATGTTCTCATTAAAAATAAAAAATAATTGGGAACTACACATAATAATTTTTGTCCGATGAGATATTAAAAGTCATAATTGTCTGCAAAAACCATTTCTTAGAGGCCTTTTTTCACCCCAACTACCATCTCCTGCCACTTTTCACAACTCTGACCTGTCCTTTCTCTCCTGTATTAAGTAAGCATCCATAGACACAAATAACCAGGTAATGAAAGTAATGCTGGTTTATTTACTGAGGATTTTATGCAATAAAGTAGATGGGGAATTGACTTGTTAAGGCAACACATGCACAGAATTTTTCAAGCTCTATTGTAGAAGACAAAAAGGCAACATTGGGGGACCTGTGGTGAGAGTGGATGTTCCGCAGCAAGACTGAGATCTTGTTCAGGTTTTGGCCTCTTTGGCTGCAGGATATTTACCCTTGTATTGGAGGGTTGTAACCCAAGGTTATTGGAAATTATTTTCTTATTCCTGGATGTTTTATGAGACTTCTTAAATTTTCCTGTTCTGAATAGAGAAAAAGCCAAATCCTTTAACAGTGCTTAAAAGTGCAGTCCAGTAGAGAGGCTGGCGCTTGGGTCAGAATGGCAATTAACCTTGTCGGGGCACATCTGCCAGAAGTTGGCAGCTCAACCAGACCAACCACAAACTGCATTTCCCCACNAAAAATCAACCTTTCTGTTTCAAGAAAGCATGGAATGGTGGTTTGAATATGGATATGCAAAGAAACTTACATGAGGTTTTCCTTGCTGACTTTACCATAATGAAGGTAGAGAAACTATAAACTGAAGAGCAGTCATTTTCTCTCATCTGCTCAGGTTTTGTGCAGACCAGCTCCCAGTCAAGAACTGTTTAATTTGACTGCTTTCAGTCAAATTAGTCAAAAGTAGGATTTCTGAAGGATATTAAATGGGGGGGGGAAGAGATTTCCAAATGTTCAATATTTCATGTTCTCATTAAAAATAAAAAATAATTGGGAACTACACATAATAATTTTTGTCCGATGAGATATTAAAAGTCATAATTGTCTGCAAAAACCATTTCTTAGAGGCCTTTTTTCACCCCAACTACCATCTCCTGCCACTTTTCACAACTCTGACCTGTCCTTTCTCTCCTGTATTAAGTAAGCATCCATAGACACAAATAACCAGGTAATGAAAGTAATGCTGGTTTATTTACTGAGGATTTTATGCAATAAAGTAGATGGGGAATTGACTTGTTAAGGCAACACATGCACAGAATTTTTCAAGCTCTATTGTAGAAGACAAAAAGGCAACATTGGGGGACCTGTGGTGAGAGTGGATGTTCCGCAGCAAGACTGAGATCTTGTTCAGGTTTTGGCCTCTTTGGCTGCAGGATATTTACCCTTGTATTGGAGGGTTGTAACCCAAGGTTATTGGAAATTATTTTCTTATTCCTGGATGTTTTATGAGACTTCTTAAATTTTCCTGTTCTGAATAGAGAAAAAGCCAAATCCTTTAACAGTGCTTAAAAGTGCAGTCCAGTAGAGAGGCTGGCGCTTGGGTCAGAATGGCAATTAACCTTGTCGGGGCACATCTGCCAGAAGTTGGCAGCTCAACCAGACCAACCACAAACTGCATTTCCCCACGTCCTCCATGCACTCATTGAATACTGCACTATTTCCTTTTCTGAAAAGGTAAAAACTGTGACCCCCAAAGCTCCTGTGAGTGCTACATTTTTCAAAGATGTGCAAGTGGAAAAGCACAGTCAAATTTTAAAATACATCCCACTTGAAAAAAGTTCCAAATTTAAGTTGACATCCTTCTACTCTGTCCATTAGCTGTGATAAAACTTGTCAGCCTGTTCCTCAGAGGTATGCACTTCACTTGTATTCTGAACAATCAAATTGAATGGTCCTGGAAATACCCCACTTCTTTTAGTCTGAATACTCTTTAGATTGCTGATTGTAAGTAAAATTAGCAATTGTAAGTGACAGTGAAATATCACATTTTGTTAGAGTGATTTCCTGAGAATGTTTCAAGTTAGCTCTGGCTCTAGAATGGTAGATCTGCTAAACTTTTTTGTATACAACCAGTTCTTTTGAAGTAGTGATTTCTACAAAGTGGGACATATAATAAAATGTGGACTTTACTTAATACTCCAAAGCTGAATAAATACACACACACCCCTCACACATACCCCCACCCCCACAATGGATTGACTCTCCTGCTGACTGGAGAAGGGCAAACATAACACCCA
>VWZE01005339.1:0-22721 GCA_013396675.1 Eubucco bourcierii
CCACCCCTCTACCTTACCCCAGGGTTTGCCTTACATGAGGTGAGGTGAGTTTGGAGGATCAGCCAGGGGAGTTAGAAGCAGAGTGGTTAGTTAGATTATTCAGCAGAGAGGAGAGGACCCACTGGGTCCCAGAGAGAGACCGAGAGACTGTCTAATTTATGTTTGTGTTCTTATTCTTAGACATGTCAGCAAGCCTATGAGTGAAGTAGACATCACCATTGTTTGCTTTTCACAGACTATAATGTAATTGTCTCCATTCAAATATTCCAATTACCCTCAAAGCAGCACAAGAAGCAATTTCAAAAACTACTTCCAATGAGCAAACATCGTAGGACTGGTTTGTTATCCTACTAACAAACTGGAAAAATCCGTTTAATTTGTATGGGAGTCAGCAGTGCCTGTCTAAGATTCAGATCAATAAAAAGAATTTCCCTAGCACATCGGATCCCTTTTACTACTCTGGATCAGTTCCAGCTGTAACAGACTTTATGAAGACTTTAAACAACACCAAATTCTGAAGAATCAAGGCACTAGAATTAGACACCTGACAATGAGCACTTACATAACATGTACCACTCTTCCCTAGAAAGTAGCCAAATGGGGGAGGGGAAGCGATGAAATTGTTGTGTTTAAGGTTGTGCTGTTGTTTAGCATGGTATTAAAAAGAGGTAAATCTTCATAATGCTAGAATGGCTTGACAGTGGCATTTGACTTACTATTACACAATTTGAATCTTGAATATATATTACAGTATCACAGTATCACAAGGTTGGAAGAGACCTCAAAGATCATCAAGTCCAACCCGTTACCACAGACTTCAAGACTAGACCATGGCACCAAGTGCCACGTCCAAACCTGCCTTGAACACCTACCTGCTTAGACCTACCATGACAATCAGGAAACTTTTTAACTGTTTACCTCCTTTTTGAATATCCTATATGTTCCAGAGTGTTTATTATAATCTCTAGGATTTAATGTCAGAATAAGTTACCTTATAGACATGTTATGTATCGGCTTATTAAATTTATACTTGCTNCATTACATTGTTTGACTTTCCTCAGCATGAATTTGTTTTTTGCTAATATCTAACTGGAATTTGCACCCTTTTTATTCTGTCTGAAAAGGAATCTTTGGTAACTGAATGTGTAATTTTTAGCTGAACTTTCTCATAGACATTAAGTATTAGAGACATGATGTTATTTAAAGTTTCAGCTCCCTTTTCAAGCAACTGTTTCACATTGATTTCATTGACAGCTAGCTGCCTGAGTAATTTCTGAGATATGGATCTAATTACAGTGTAAAGATTATATGTGAAGTCTGTGACAGGCCTGGCCAAAGTAAACTTTTCAAGAAACATTGCATACTTTTTAAATAATAGCAATAATATTCTTCACTGCTGAGATATAATTTGTGTGAGGATTCATTCAATAGTTGCATAATATGAAAATATTTATATGTATTTTTTAAAGATAAATGATAAATTTCAAATCTTAAAGTACTGTAAATTAGTGGACTTACCATTTTCTTACAGATAGGAATGATGCTAACTATCTTTCAGAGAAATCTATTAACAAGTTATTAAAAGGCATTAAGTAGATGCAAAGAACACAAGCTAATATGTATTATATTAGTGCCTAACTCAGGAAAGCATGCAGATACATGGTTCCAGTTAAATTGCCACAATTTTAATCAGATTTGATGATGTCCTTATTAAATCCATTTTACCAAATTAAGATTGTAATCATCAAATTGGTACTGTACGTGGTAAAGTTTTCCACAGACTTTATGCAAGGCTATCAAATTTCGTTACTTGTTACAAAAATAAAAACCCAAACAAACAAAAAAAGAATATTAATTTAAAATCAATTTGATAAATAAATGATGAAATTATGTTGCACTTCAAAGGTAAGCTTGCTTTAGTAAGTGCTATGAGGACAGCCTACAAGAGTTGGGCCTGGAGAAGAGGCTTCCAGGAGACCTTACAGTAGCCTTCCAGTGTCTGAAGGGGGCCTACAGGAAAGCAGGGGAGGGACTATTGACAAGGTCTTGCAATGACAGGACAAGGGGTAATGGGTTTGAACTGGCAGAGGGGAGATTAAGACTGGATGTTAGGAGGAAGTTCTTTCCAGTGAGGGTGGTGAGACACTGGCACAGGTTGCTTTGTGGCACAGGAGGTTGTGGCTGCTCCCTCCCTGGATGTGTTCAAGGCCAGGTTGGAGGAGGCCTTGAGTAACCTGTACTAGTGAGAGGTGTCCCTGCCTATGGCAGGGGATTTGAACTAGATGATCCTTGAGATCCCTTCCAACCTTACCATTCTATGATTCTATGATTTCTGGAGGTTTTGTGGTTCTGTTGCACTGCAAGTTTTAAGAAATAATGATGATGATAATATCAGCTATGTACACATTAAGCATCAACCATACAATTAATTTAAAAAGTAAATAAGGCTTTATAAATCAAAATAAGCTTTTATGATTAATAAACCATGCAAATCTAGCAATCTTATCAGTGTGGTGGAAAGCAGAATTTTAATTTCACAGAGAATGAATCAGAGAGATTTGTTTTAAGATTAAAATAAACAGAAGGGTTTGACTTTTTTCTGCTCATCTACCATTGTTCATTCCCTTCCTGAACTTATACAATAAGTAACTTAACCTCTGAGTCAGCAAGTTTTCAAACTCATTATAGAACTTGCTGTTATCTTCCAGGCCCTGGAAATGTTGTAGCTGATGGTCCTTGGGCTATTTTGGTTCACTTCAGCATTCAAGATGTTTTTCGCTGTTTCAAGAGGTTACTCCCCTCTCCAAAGAGGCCTCTTATGATCTTTGTATCACCACTTCCCACTGTCACTACACTATTGTCCCATCTGAAGGCCAGTTGGCCTAGGAAGTTGGTTTCAAAAGAAGTGAGTAAAAATCTTAGGCAGTTTTATTTGTTGAGAGAAGGTAAATAGGGGGCCAAATGTATCATTATTAAGTAGCACACATATGTTATGATTTAACTTTGGCTGTTTTACTATCATGGACAAAATATATCTTGTGAATATCAATAAAGTTTAAAGATTATCCTCTTATCACATCTTAAATTAATGTGTTTGAGAAATAACAACACTTCTATTTATTTACAAAAGTTAAAAAAAAACCAAAGATAAAAATACCACCTGG
This sequence comes from Eubucco bourcierii, assembly GCA_013396675.1. Lineage (NCBI taxonomy): Eukaryota > Metazoa > Chordata > Aves > Piciformes > Ramphastidae > Eubucco > Eubucco bourcierii. The sequence goes on from VWZE01005339.1 coordinate 3,165, forward strand.
TCTATAAAAATTAGTGTTGAAGGTGCAAATTCAATTTTTAACATTTCTGCATTCACATATTCACATTTATTAGAAAATTTACTCCCCAGCTTTTCTAAAATGTAAAATTTGATTAGCTTTCATTCAAGTTTATGAGATACTATTGGATACAATTAATTAATTGAATTAAACTTGATTCAGTATAGCTTGCTTTGACTACCCTGTACTTTGAATCTGCTTCCCAGCAAGTTACAAAACTAATCTAAATTATACTAATCCCTTGCATGACATGCTGGCTCTGCTGAAATCAGTGATAAAACTCTGATGGACTACATGCAGGTGAGAATATTATTGAGATCATCTGTATTGAAGTAGCGCTCAGCACACCTGTGGTGGAGGTGAAGCTTGATGGTATAATTCCAGCAGTAAGGTTAGCCCTGATATCATCTGAAGCTCTTATCCCTGCTGCTAAAATGACAAAATAAGGGTGAGGCAGGGCTGGAAGAAAACTGCAAGTGTAGAAGTTTTTATTTTTCGCTTGGTCCTCGCTATTCTGTGTGCTGTTTGATTTCCATAAGTGTTTTCACAGTATCACAGTATCACAGTATCACAAGGGTTGGAAGAGACCTCAGAGATCATCAAGTCCAACCCATCACCACAGCCCTCAAGATTAGACCATGGCACTAAGTGCCATGTCCAAACGTGCCTTGAACGCCTCCAGGGACGGTGACTCCACCACCTCCCTGGGGAGCCCATTCCAGTGACAAATTACTCTCTTTTCCTTGCAGTTCTGAAGTTTATGAAATTACCAGGTGCTTTGTTAAAATTCAAAGTTGCAAGGTCAACACATCACCAGCATTTTAACCTTGCTGCTTGTCCTTCATTGTTGTGACACTTGTTTAAAGATGTTAGCATGGATTTTGCACTAGTGCAAATGCGTAAACAAACAAATAAATGGCCTAGTGTAAGCCAGCTTTGTTCACAGCCTTCTGTATGGTATGTTCCTCTGGATTTGTAGTTAAAACAGTGTTGGTAACAGAACAATGTTTTAGATATTATTAACAAAGCTTACCCAATATTAAGGGTTTTTTCTATTAAGATCTGGTTGGCTTAAGCAGTCAAAAATGTCTGTTTCACTTCTACTGTTTCTGTGCAAAGTTTGTGTTTGGTTTTTCAGGCCTTTATTATTTGGGTTCTTTTATGTTTGTGGCTTTTGAGTTCCGGGGGGGGGTTCTTTTTCTTTTCTTATTAGTTTTGTGTGTTATTGTTTTGGATTTTGTGTGTGTGTGTGTTTGTTTGGTTTTTGTTCAGTTTATTCTGTGCCTGTTTTTGTCAAAATGAAATACAAAAACTAATATTCTTTTCCTATTAAGTAACCTGACCTGTTAAACGGCAAGTTGGTTTCTGATAATTCTTACTAGGAAATAAAAAGCATAGGTAACTGGTATGCAAATAAATATTTCTACATACAGAAAAACATGTTAAACAACATTTGCTGATTATATTAGGCATTATGTTTTCAGATTTTATCTTAAAAATACACCTAGACATGTCTTGGTTTTATAGGGAGTAAGCAACTCTTCTCAAAGCAGTTAATGCTCCACACAGGATTGGATAGAAATACAGAATATTATTGGAAGTTTAAATGAAAGTGCTATTCAGAAACTACATGCTATATTGCAAAGCATCTAAAACACACAAAATGCATAGTCTGGGCTTAACACAGAAGCTCATTAAGCCGAAGCTTTCCCTAAGCTCCACCAAACCAGGCCAAAAATCCAGGCCCCAAATGCTTCCCCTAGTCCCCCATAACCAAACTCAAGTGACACAGCTAAAATTCAGCTCACTGCTTCACACACAGATAAAGGAGCCAGACATGGACGAGAGAGAGAGAAAGGGGAAAAAGGAGGAAGAACAGCTTATACCGATCAATTTTATAGAGATGTAGAGCTTATGGGAATGAAATAACAAAAGATTACAATTTCCTCTGGAGGTTTGTAACTTTATGGTTCTTAAAAGCACCCATATCAAACAACAACAAGGAACTGTCAGAGTCAGCACCCCGGAGTCAAGACACGATACCAATATGATTTTTGGTCTTACTCCTGCTCCAGCACCAGAGTTGTTTATTGAGGATGAACCGCATCTATATATCCTTCCAACAGACCGTCCAGGCCAGCCCACCACAAAAACAAATGGTCCAAATCAGTCAAAGCACAAGCTGTTGCCCCAACCAGCTGGCTCAAATACTTCAAATTCAAACTCTCATGGAATACTCTAATCGGTGACAGAATGCCCCTTGGTTTTTGTTCTTCTGCAGGCTGCTGTAACCTGTGTCCTTGGCTGTTCAGATAAACATCCTGAGCAGGCTTGAGATAGTTCAGCTTACAATTTTGGAGTTAGTAAACTTGGTTAGTCAACTTGGATTTGTTCACATATCCAACTAATACAGAATATTTCCCTACAAGAAACCACTGGGTTTTGTCACTGTTCAACATCTGGATGTTTGCCTGCATCATGTACTGTGGTGGTAATGAATGTTGAACAACATACGCAATTAAATTTCATTCTGTCATTCAGTCAGTTCTGGGAAGTGTGTTGCAAAGTAGCATGCTGCTTGGGTTTAATTTTGTTTCTAGTGTTGTTCAACACCTGTGCATTTTACTATGTGGTGATTTGCAAACTGAAGTTTCCTAATAATTTGTTCACACAGACGTGAGTCTATTATATCAGCTATTAATGCTGGGTAACGCACTCGTCTCCAAGGGTAAAGCTTTCAGTATGGTGAAGAAGCAGAAAGCATGTTAAGGAACAGAGGATGCAACTGAAGATGCTGTTGGGCTGAAATTCCCATCATTAAGAAAAGGACAGCTAAGTGGGATAGATTGGAGTTGCATGCAGAAATGAAATATTCATGTTAGTGGACCCCTAGATTTATTAGTGCTGCTACTCGAGGTACTGCTTAATATGGGAAAAGTGTCTTCTGCATTGGGATGAAATTTAGACAAAGAGCTGGCAATTTTTGTCATTAACCAGAAAATAATGCAAATAAAGATATAGTGTAACTAGTCAAAGTAGAAGAAGTCATTTTACTGTGTGCAGTTCTGGAGCCCTCAACACAGGAAGGACATGGAAGTGTTGGAGTGGGTCCAGAGGAGGCCACAAAGATGCTCAGAGGGCTGGAGCAGCTCTGCTATAAGGGCAGGCTGAGACAACTGGGGCTCTGCAGCCTGGAGAAGGGAACACTTCCAGCTGACCTTAGAGCGGCCTTCCAGTATCTGCAGGGGGCCTACAGGAAGGCTGGGGAGGGACTATTGACTAGGTCTTGCAATGACAGGACAAGGGGCAATGAGTTTAAACTGGCAGAGGGGAGATTTAGACTGGATGTTAGGAGGAAGTTCTTTCCAGTGAGGATGGTGAGACACTGGCACAGGTTGCCCAGGGAGGTTGTGGATGCTCCCTCCCTGGAGGTGTTCAAGGCTAGATTGGAGAAAACCTTGAGTGAACTGTGCTAGTGGGAGGTGTCCCTGGTTATGGCAGGGGGTTGGAACTAGATGATCCTTGAGATCCCTTCCAACCTTACCATTCTATGATTCTATGATTCTATAAATAACTTGATATAAGTTACTTATTTTTAAAACATTTTCAGTACTGTTATTTTCAGATATTTGAAGTATCTTTTAACAGAGTCAAAATGAAATGCATTAATCTTTCTTTTTTTTTGTTATTTTCTTAAATTAGAAATATTTTTTATTGTTCATAAACTAATTTTTTTTACAAACATAATACATATATGCTTACCCTGACCAACCTGATACTACTTAAAACTTGCTTCTAAATTCAAAGCCAGCACTGCCTTCCATGGGAGCTTGAGCTAGATGGGCTCCAAAAATCTCTTAAATTTATATTCGCTTAGTATCTCATGTTTATTTGTTAGTCTGTTATCTTATCCAACTCTTCTCAACTCTGCTCACATTTTAATGATGACAGTCACTAACCTTTGAACTCAACCTGGAATCAAAACATTCAGTACATCAGTGCCTGACTCGAATACATGTAAACCTTAAATCATACAAAACCACGACTGTTGGATTTTGGGTTTTTTTATCCTGATTCTTGTACATTTACACATTCAGCTAATCCCTGTAGTGACTCAAGGTAGCATAGGATTTCTGCTATCAGTGACATATTTCAGAATTTCTCTCTCTTGCTCATATGCAGAATTGCTCCATTTCTTGATTTGAAACACATCAAAACAGATGTTTTCTTTTTCTTTCAGCACCTTAGACTCCCACCTGGAGTACTGCATCCATTTCTGGAGCCCCTGTTACAAGAGGGATGTGGGATGTGGAGATGCTGGAACATGTCCAGAGAAGGGCCATGAGGATGCTCAGAGGGCTGGAGTACCTCTGCTATGAGGACAGACTGAAAGAGTTGGGGCTGTTCAGTATGGAGTAGGCTCCCAGGTGACCTTCTAGTGGCCTTCCAGTATCTGAAGGGGGCCTACAAAAAAGCTGGGGAGGGATTCTTTAGGCTATCAGGTAGTGACAGGACTGGGGGGAATAGAGCAAAGCTGGAGGTGGGGAGATTCAGACTGGAGGTAAGGAGGAAGTTCTTCAGCATAATGGTGAGAGCCTGGCATGGGTTGTTCAGGGAGGTGTTTGAGGCCCCATCGCTGAAGGTATTTAAGGTCAGGCTGGATGAGGCTGTGGGCAGCCTGATCTAGGGTAGGGTGTCCCTGCCCATGGCAGGGGAGTTGGAACTGGATGATCCTTGTGATCCCTTCCAACTCTAACTACGATTGTATGAGAGTGCAGTATTGGATCTGAAAATATTTTGTTGGAATTCAGAGACAGTTGTATATTAATGATTTTTTAAAAAAGATACTTAGAGAGTAAAGTCGATTGGTTTGATTTGTTTGTTTTTTTTTTTTATTCATAATATTTTAAGTATGTTTTCTGTCCTAGTTAGGAGAACTTCTAAAGTGAACGAAAGCTAAAATGAACTTTAGTTTTTATACTAAGCAACAGACTTTCAGAGACTGTGCCACATAAATGTCCTTAGTGCCTCCAGTCCTTCAGATATTCAGGGATCATGAAGTTTTCAGAGAATAATAATTGGAAATCTTAATAGATTTTAAAGAAGACTTTATTTCATTGAAACAATCTGCAACTCTAAAAACAAACAAAGAAACAAACAAAACAACCAACCAAAAAACAACAACAAAACCAAAAGCCAACTTTCTAATTTGTAAATTCAGTACAAAACTAAAGTTAATAGAGTATGAAACCAAAGTTAATAGAATATGAAAATACAGAATGGAATAAGAAACTACAAATCTGTTTTACTTTTAGCACTGATTAACCTTCAATTTAAAATATCAAGGATTTTATTCTTGGCCATTAAACGATGCCAAGGATATGCTAACTTCTGTGATTGCAGATTTGTTTATATTTTACATACATGACTAGTTGAACACAAGTTGCTTGCCTTTACTTTTTAATATTACATTCCATAACTGAAAGCAGATCAAAATCAAAACAACTTGGTCTTTTTTCTTCTCCTGTCATCTGCATTTGGGTACTCCTATATCTTCATGGTCCTAATCAAAATGTGATGGAGTCCCTGCCAAGTAGCTCCTTTTACTCACTGCTTTCATTACAGATTGCATTTCATTTCCAACAGCTTGAAGGTCATCAATGTAAAATGAAGGCTTCAGAGACAGAATTATTTGAATTCAAGTTCTAATAGAGATTTATTCAAAGGAATAGGTGTTATAGAACAATTGAAATGCTATTGAGACTTACTAGTGTATGCTATGCAACTAACAAAATAATATATTGAAAATTAGAATTTCTTAAAAGAAGACCAGATTAGGTGCCTATTAACCACAGTTCAAAGAACAATACAACTGGTAAAAAGAAAACTTAATCTTCATTCCACAGCAGGAGTCTGAAATAAAAAGTAGCAAAGAACAAGAACACCACCACCACCAAAAACAACCAAATAAAAAAACCCCACCCAAAACCAACAAACCAAAACCAAACCAAAGTCAAAAGAACAACAACAAAACAAAAAACAAACAAACAAACAAAACCCAAAAACCAAACCACCAAAAACCAAAACCAAAACCCAAACAAAAGTCAGGACCTGGTATATTATTTTTACTTATTTTCTTATTTATTTTTGCCAGTGAAGTACCTAACTAGGCTAAGGAAAGTCAAAAGCACAGAAATGTACACTATTGGCAGGTCACGAAGGGCTTAAGAAGGAGAGTGTGTTGGGCTTAAGAAGGAGAGTGTGTTGCATGCACCCAGAGTTACATGGACATAATATAGTTTTTAATGGCAATAGCAGAATTAAAGGAATTTTTGATAACTCAAAATATGAACTTGAAAAGTTGGTTGTTTTTTTTTGTTTGTTTTGTTGCATTTTCTGGTGTAGATAACATGAAGAATCCTATCTTTTTCTGTTATTTTTTTTCTTTCTATTTGTTTAACTCCCCTCCTCATCTCACTTCTTACTGAAGTTGGTCCTTGTTAGCTACCACTGATACAAATGAAGTGTAGAAATGCTTCAGATTATTTGGAAGCCAGCGTGTTATGAAGAACAAAATTTCAGTCTCCCTTGACATTCCATTTAGCAACATCAAGTGTTTTTAAATGCCCTCAAAGTCATAGAATCATAGAATCGTAGAATGGTAAGGTTGGAAGGGACCTCAAGGATCATCTAGTTCCAACCCCCTGCCATAGGCAGGGACACCTCCCACTAGGACAGGTCACTCAAGACCTCGTCCAACCTGGCCCTGAACACCTCCAGGGAGGGAGCAGCCACAACCTCCCTGGGCAACCTGTGCCAGTCTCTCACCACCCTCACTGCAAACAACTTCCTCCTAACATCCAGTCTAAATCTCCCCTTTGCCAGTTTAAACCCATTGCCCCTTGTCCTGTCATTGTAAGACCTTGTCAATAGTCCCTCCCCAGCCTTCCTGTAGGTCCCCTTCAGATACTGGAAGGCTACTATCAGGTCTTCTGGAAGCCTTCTCTTGTCCAGGCTGCAGAGCCCCAACTCCCTCAGTCTGTCCTCATAGCAGAGCTGCTGCAGCCCTCTGATCATCTTCGTGGCCTCCTCTGGACCCACTCCAACACTTCCATGTCCTTCCTGTGTTGTGGGCTCCAGAAAGGCACACAGACCCAGGTGGGGTCTGAGGAGAGCAGAGTAAAGGGGTAGAATCACCTCCTTTGCCCCGCTGGCCACACTTGTATTCATGTCAAAGAATTAAGAAATGACTGTCAGGTCATGTGAAAAGATTTTAAATGGAGATATTTTAAATGGAGAAATTTTTAAATGGAGTGCCTGAGACCCTGGAACAGGTTGCCCAGGGGGGTTGTGGCTGCTCCCTCCCTGGAGGTGTTCAAGGCCAGGTTGGAGGAGGCCTTGAGTGACCTGTCCTAGTGGGAGGTGTCCCTGCCTATGGTAGAGGATTGGAACTAGATGATCCTTGAGTTCCCTTCCAACGTTACCATTCTATGATTCTATGATTCTATGAAAATTAAACCAAGGATGTTTAAAATAGATTTTCATCATTATAACCCTTTTAATGTGGGTTACAAATAACTTAGATTCTTACTGGACTGATCCAAATTGTTTCAGAGACATATGCAGGATGTGGATGTGTGGAAAGAGAAGTAGACATGTACAAAGCTGATTTTTTCTCATTTGAACAAAGAGTAGAAGCTTAGAACTTAAAGCAAGGGTTTTCATCCTGATGTTACATGTAATAAAAGTTATGTTAAAGTTCTCTCCTGAAATCATGGAGATGGATACAAGAAGTATACCCAAGTCAGACTCCTCAAAACCAACATAGCATTCATAATATATGTTCTTTTGTTGTCAATTAATAAATAACAGAGATAAAAATCCTTGACTTCTGAGTAACAGAAATTAATGACTATTGTAGCTCTCAATATATCAGCCTATGATTAAGAAAAACAGAAAAGCAAACATGGAGCTAAACCATTCTAATTCTGACTGCATTTTTTTCCAATTTTTTTGTTGTGACTAGAGTATACATGCATGTGGAAGTGCATATTTGCATGTATGAGAAGGAGAACCTTGAATACAGCTGCTTTACATTATCCTGTGAGCTATGGAAAAAATATTTCCCACTGAGGCATAGTGCTTCATGCCTATAGCCAAACTCTAAGAGCTCAATATGCCAAGATAATATTAACTGAATAAAGGACAGATCTTAGCAGCCACCCCTTTCATTTTTTCAACTGCTATTCCTTACCTTTGATATATTTTTAAAAGCTACAGTTTATCACAAAATTATTGTTAATTTGCCTTGCTTAGAAGAGGCAGGAACCAAAAACTCTGGTGGTCGCATCAGCAACTCTGTGATTTGACTGACTTAAAGGAAAAAAAAAAAATCACAGTATGTTTTGCTTCATCTGAAAGGCCAAAATAATGAAAGACAATTATAAAGACTGACAGATAAAAAACAATAAATCGTGGAAATAATAAAATTGTCACAAGGGGAAGACAAGAAGGAAGATTTAATGAGACAAAATGGACAAGTAAGAAAATTATTTATATGAAATTTGCATTCAACCATGACATGCTTCGCTATCTTTCATTAAGCCTTGAATGGGCCTAAACTGCTGAACTGGATGTCCTCATTGTTCTATTTTCTTTTCTAAATGCATATTTATTGCAGACTAAACATGAGTAGTTATTTTACTGATAATTTATTGTCTTTATAGTGTTGAACAACACTGATAAACTCAGCCTATGCCCAACACATTATTACCTAGCAAAAAACCTTTCTGTAAAGAATGTGTAAAAGGATTTTTTTTTTCCTGAATAGAGATCAGAGATCTTCAAGTAGCATGGTTAAGCTACTAAAGAGCATATAGTCAGAAGATACAAACCCAGATTTCAACTCTTTTCACTCAAATTGTTTCTTTCTGGGTTAATATACAGCTGGAATTGATGGGTCAAATACACAGCAGCAGCAGCTCCAAGAGCATAGAATCATAGAATGGTAAGGTTGGAAGGGACCTCAAGGATCATCCAGTTCCAACCCCCTGCCATAGGCAGGGACACCTCCCACTAGCACAGGTTACTCAAGACCTCATCCAATCTGGCCCTGAACACCTCCAGGGAGGGAGCAGCCACAACCTCCCTGGGCAACCTGTTCCAGTGCCTCACCACCCTCACTGGAAAGAACTTCCTCCTAACATCTAGTCTAAATCTCCCCTCTGCCAGTTTAAACCCATTGCCCCTTAAGGAAAGCATATGGATGGTTTAGATGTGAGTTACTGGTAAGTCACAAAATATAATTGTTCTTAACCTTTTTGAGTGACAAGATGGATAGAGATTGATACTGTACATACAATGAAAGCAGTGGGCTTCAGGCCCTTGCGTTTAATTTGGTTCAGATACCTGACAGACAAACTTTCATTAGCAAAAGTCTGGAGTGATCAGTTGGTCTATAGTATATTCTTTTGATTGAAGAACCATTTGACATTTCAGATTTCCAAGGACCAGCATGATTGTTTGTTTGTTTGTTTGTTTGTTTCATCTGACCTACTGGGGTATGAGAAAGAAAAGTTGGCAAATTATTTCACAGACAGGAAATCATTTAAATGTGTTATAACTTATTGCAAGCTGAGGTTCCAGTCATCTAGATTGAGGGGATAAGCCAGCGAGAAATTTGTCACTCCATTCTGTTTCATCTGATGATTGCTTGACTTTTCTTTCTAGCTCTAGGACCTACATCTGTGAGACATCTTGAAGGATGGTTTGGAGCATGAAATCTCCTCAGCAGACTGAAACTCTATTTCCAGCATTGCGTAGAGAACTAGTGACCATTTTATTACTGCTATGTTATTGTCACATTTACTTTGCCTGGAACACCTTTATAAATTAAGAAATTCTGAGCAATTTCTTTAGCCTAGAAGCAGAGTGAACTGCCAACATAGAATAGCTCACAAATTTTGCATAGCATGTTGCTAGTCTTTAGTGAACCAACTCTCAAATCAATTATGTCTGCTGGCAAGGAAGTCTTAACGCTCTAAATAATTTAAAGTGCAAACTGTGTGTCATACAATTCCTTTCATCAGCAGCAAGATTGATTTCACCTTGCAGTATCTGTGCCCTACAGAAATGGCCTTTTTTAGTTAAGTTTTCAAAGTTATCACAATAAACCAGTAAAGTCTGCAGCACATAACACAAGTTACATTTGTTCTTTTCAGATCAGATAGGCACTCATTAGTCAAAGTGAAAAATTACTGAAAAGGTAGCATTAAACACTCTTCCGTTCTGCATTATAGACTTGCAAGAGGAGTTTGTAGAAAATATTAGCACTCATTCAGGGTGATACTTGGAAGAAAAAAGTAGGTCGTTTCAGAGTCACAATAAATTAATTCCATTTCATTTTGTTAATGTGGTTTTTTGAAATATCTTAAGCAAACTTGGTATGTCAAATAGATCTGTATGTGTCAGCTATATAGATAAGCCTTTTTGGAACATAAGGGAGGATTTTGAGCTTTGTAGCTGAACCCAGCATTCAGTAAGTTCTAACGGCTATGAAAACATCATCTAATCTTGTTTCTTCTTCCCAGATCAATATATCAAAAAACAGGGAGTCATAGAATAACAGAATTGGTTTGGTTTGAAGATGTCTAAGAACATTGAGTCCAACAATCAACCTAACACCACCATGGCCATTAAACTACATCCCAAAGTGTCATATCCACAGGTTTCTTGAAAACCTCCAAGGATAGTGACTCCACCACATCCCTGGGAAACTTATTCCAATGTCCGACCATTCTTTCCATAAAGAATTTTTTCCTAATGTCTAATCTAAACCTCCCCTTGCACAACTTCAGGCCAATCTCATGAGATTCAACAAGGCCAAGTGTAAGGTCCTGCACCTGGGTAGGCACAATCCCAAGCACAACTCCAGGCTGGGTGGGGAATGGCTGGAGAGCAGCCCTGAGGAAAAGGACCTTGGAATCTGGGTTGATGAAAAGCTCAACATGAGCCTGCAGTGTGCACATGCAGCCCAGACAGCAACTGAGTCCTAGGCTGCATCAAGAGAAGCGTGGCCAGCAGGGCAAGGGAGGGGATTCTGCCACTTTACTCTGCTCTTGTCAGACCCCACCTGGAGTCCTGTGTGCAGTTCTGGAACCCTCAGCACAGGAAGGACATGGAACTGTTGGAGCGGGTCCAGAGGAGACCACAAAGATGATCAGAGGGTTGCAGCAACTCTGCTGTGAGGACATGTTGAGAGAGTTTGGGCTCTGCAGCCTGGACAAGAGAAGGCTTCCAGAAGACCTGTTAGTAGCCTTCCAGTATCTGAAGGGGGCCTACAGGAAGGCTGGGAAGAGACTATTGACAAGGTCTTGCAATGACAGGACAAGGGGCAATGGACTTAAACTGGCAGAGGGAAGACTTAGACTGGATGTTAGGAGGAAAGTTCTTTTCAGTGAGGTTGGTGAGACACTGGTACAGGTTGCCCAGGGAGGTTGTGGCTGCTCCCTCCCTGGAGGTGTAGAAGACCGGATTGGAGGAGGCCTTGAGTGAGCTGTACTAGTGGGAGGTGTCCCTGCCTATGGCAGGGGGTTGGAACTAGATGATCCTTCAGGTCCCTTCCAACCTTACCATTCTATGATTCTATGATTCTATGATTTGCTCTTTTACCACGAGACATCAGTGTGCTCTCATGGTCAAGAAGGTCAACAGTACCCTGGGGTTTATTAGGACTGTGGCCAGCAGGTCGATCAAGGTTCTTTCTGTCTACTTTGCCCTAGTGGGGCCACATCTGGAGCACTGTGTCCAGTTTTGGGATCCTCCGCTCAACAGAGACAGGGAGGCCTCAAAGATGATCAGGGGACTGAAGCACCTGTGTCATGAGGAGAAGATGAGAGACCTGAGGCTCTTCATCAATGACACTGATGAGGGTACAGTCTCTGCTCAGCAAGTTTGCTGACAGTACCAAATTGGGAGGCTTGACTGACACACCTGAAGGCTGTGTGGCCATTCAGCGAAGACTTGGACAGACTGCAGAGCTGGGCAAAGATGAACCCGGTAAGGTTTAACAAGGACAAATGCAGAGTCCTGCATCTGGGAAGGAGTAATAAATTGCACCAGCACAGGTTGGGAAGTGATGAAAAACAGTCCTGTGGAGAAGGACCTCGGAGCCACAGTGGGCAACAAGTTATCCATGGGACAGCAATGTGACCTCACAGCCAAGAAGGCCAATGGGATCCTGGGGTGTATTAAGAAGAGTGTGGCCTGTGGAGGGTCTGTGGAGGAATTGAGGGAGGTTATCCTCTCTCTCTGCTTTGCCCGGTGAGACCTCACCTGGAATAATGAATCCAGTTCTGAGCTCGGCAGTTCAAGAAGGACAGGGATCTACTTGAGAGAATCCAACTGAGGGTTACAGGGATGGTTAGGTGACTGGAGTATTGCCTTGTGAAGAGAGGCTGAGTGACCTGGGGCTTTTTGGTAAGAGAAGACTTAGAGGGGATCTAATCAATGTTTATAAATTAGTGAGCAGCCAGATCCTATGTAATTTTCTACTTAAAGCTTCCATGACCATGCAAAGAACTGATTATTATTAAAATTACTGGTCAGGGTGGTGAGAGTTCTGAACAATGAATATCAATAAACAGTATTAATCTTTGAAAAATCATATCTTGCATCAATTAATTGCCATTCCATAATGCTAGACAGTTTTAAACAAGCTACTGAATATTTAGTTCCATGCCTCCAAACTGAGAAGAGAATGAAGTCCTCTTGTGACATGTAGTTTTGTTTACAAATATATTCAGAAGCATAGAAAGTAAAGGGAAAATTCATAGAATCATAGAATGGTAAGGTTCAAAAGGATCTCAAGGATCATCTAGTACCAACCCCCTGCCATAGGCAGGGACACCTCCCACTATCACAACTCACTCAAGGCCTCCTCCAACCTGGCCTTGAATAACTCCAGGGAGAGAGGATCCACAACCTCCGTCGGCAACCTGTGCCAGTGCCTCACCATCCTCACTGCAAACAACTTCCTCCTAACATCCAGTCTAAATCTCCCCTCTACCCCTTGTCCTGTCATTGCAAGACCTTGTCAATAGTCCCTCCCCAGCCTTCCTGTAGGCCCCCTTCAGATACTGGAAGGCTACTATCAGGTCTCCTGGAAACCTTCTCTTCTCCAGGCTGAAGAGCTGAATTCACAAGGCGATTCTGGGATCTTGTTGCTTATGAAATCATTTCTTTCATCCACATGTTCAGGGTATCTGTCTTGTTCTGTGTGATTTATTGACAGAAATACTGAAAATAATGGGATAAAAGAAAATAGAGCAGATTTCTTAAAATATCATTTTAATGTTGCCCAATGGCCTTTGTTCTGATTTTTCTTGTACCTTCAGAAATAATACATATGCAATATAATATAGATATTTATCCATGTTACAGCTGGATGCTTTTGCATCAGTGTGATGCTACAACCTGTAGCAAAAAGAATTGGAAAATATCAATTAGAATCCATTTCAATTTGCAGGATTTATTGCCATCATATACAGGAAACAAAATGTGCACATGAGCTGTCAGCCTAAAACATAACAAGGAGATTGTGCTTCCTCTAATATATATGTGCTATATGTCACTTGTCATGGTTTGCTTGATTTTGTCCATTTTCCTTGCTAACTGGCAATAGAGACAGATTACCTCACAGATGCTAGCATAACCTATGGAGTCACAAAGGAAGGAAAATAAAGGTTCTTACATGCTTTCTTTTTCCCTAACTGTGTGCATAATGGGTGATAGAGCCAAGAATGGAATATAAGTATTTTGAACCTGTAATTTGACAATATGATCATTGTTATTACCTACCCTATATTTGTTTAAAACCTCTTCCATATTTTCAGGGATGGGTCAATACTTAATATTGTGCATCAAAGTAATCTTTGTTCTCAATGTAGTCACAAAGTAATTTCCTTAGATTATGTTTGCTCTAGTACACATGAATTGTGTCATTGCAGTCCTGGGGTACTGTGTGCAGTTCTGGAGCTCTCAGCACAGGAAGGACATGGAAGTGTTGGAGCGGGTCCAGAGGAGACCACGAAGATGATCAGAGGGCTGCAGCAGCTCTGCTATGAGGACAGACTGAGAGAGTTGGGACTCTGCAGCCTGGAGAAGAGAAGGCTTCCAGGAGACCTGATAGTAGCCTTCCAGTATCTGAAGGNNNGTGTCTCTGCATATTGCAGGAGGTTGGAACTAGATGATCCTTGAGATCCCTTCCAACCTTACCATTCTATGATTCTATGATAATCCTTATTATATTTTCTATGTTTCTTTCATATAAAGACAATAAAAAGCAAAATCAAAATCTCTGGAAATCCACATGGTGGAAAGTTGGTAGCATGCCTATTTTCAGGCATATTTAACAAGGACAATATAAAGTCCTTCTATAAATTGTACATTGACAACAGCATTTGCAAGTGCATTTCCTATCCTTAGATCAATATCCTGCCTGGAAGTGTAGATATTTCAAATACAGAGTTACTGTAATTCTTCACTGTTAAAAAATGTAAGTCTAAGAAAATAATTTACTAATATTGTACTAATAGTTATATAATAATATAATGCAATTATAATGATGTGTTATTAGAATAAATATAAGTATATATATTAATATGTTATTATAATGGTATAGTTATAGATTAATATAATGTTATTATAATGGTATCTATAAGTATTGTAGCTATAGATAATAAGCCTAATTTATAATGGAATAAGTATATACATATATATAAACCAAGTACTTATACATTTTGAAGTGTGTATCCTTTGTTACCTCATCTTCCTGCTTGCTTCTGTTACGTTTTAATTCCTCAGTATTTCTCATGAATGAAGAATTTGGTTGGCAAAGAGACAATCAGTAAATGATAAAGACTATAACCTCCAGTCCATGCTGAACAACATGCACAAAATTAAACCATTTGTGTCAGGAAGACTCAGAGGCAGCAGTATGATTTTACTTTTGTTTCAGGAAACCTAATCATAAAGCAAAGTGTTTTCAGATTGGATCCAAGGCTCATTAAACTCTATAGACATCTTATTTTCAGTGGGCATTCAGTTTGAATCTAAACTTCGAGTATGACTGTGTTCCCATATGTTGAACCTGCATTGCTATCAAGATGCAAGCATTGTTGTTCCAGCAAAAGGAAAGGCATAAAAACTTGAAGTCTGTCATGGTTGGACTTTGAAATTCCATTCTGATTCAGAAGACATGAACTTTGGGATGGCTTTGGTCAGTTCTTAGAAAAATAAAATAAATTAAACAAAAAAACCAAAAAAACCCCATATTAATTTGCTAAGGGAGAAGAAAAGAAAAATTGCTAACCTCACTCATTGATTTTCCCAGCTAAGCAGTTAAAGCAGATAACTCAGAGTGGCTACAAATTCATTTAAATATAGTTACCCTGAAGAGCTCTTTTCTCACTGACACCTGAGTTGTTGTCAGCTATATGTGAAAGGAAATTGAAATCCTTCATCTGTCTGACTTACTGTACACCAAAATAATATGCTCTAAATTTAAACACTTTCAACAAAACTATTGCATAATTGAATTTGGAGGGAGCCTTTGGAAGTCATTTGGTCAAGGCTCCTCCTTGGAGCATAGCCAACTTCAAATACAGATCCAGCACTGAAGTTGCAAAGTAGTCAAAGCATTGTCTGGTCAAGCTTCTGTGTCCAGACTGTCACATTGCTCTGCCACAGTGGTCAGGGAGAACTTTCTTGTACAGTGTTTCTGCATCCTGTTGCCCTTATGTTGTGCATCCCTGAGAAGAGTTTGTCTCTATCTGCCCCATGATCACCATCTTTTGGGTTGCAAGAGACTGCAGAGACACTCCATTAGCCTTTCTTTCATTACAGTAAGAAAACCCAACATTTCCATCATGCAATCTGGAGATATAGCTGTGGCTTTTGGCTGGACTCTCCCCAGTTTGCTCATCTCTGTTTAGCAAGATTGCTAAACCACAATCTGTCTCATTAGCTAAACTGCTGCTGAAGAACCAACATAGTCTTCCCAAAATCAGATATGTTTATAGAAAATACATAAATGGGAAAGTACTTTAAATTACATTTAAAAACCAAACCAAGCAAAACTAACCAGCAGGAAAAAAAAAATTCCCGAAATGAAAAATGAACAAACAAAAAACATAAGGGGAAAAAATACACAGCCCAGCCTCCTCTGTAAATGATCTAGAAGAAAAGAGTTTATCAGAGAAAACCAGTTCAGTTTTATGGATTTTTTTTTTAAAGTAGGCCACAGCTTGTCTTTCTCCCCAGAATAATCTCACCTAGTTTCAGACTATTTGGGATTCAAAAAGTAATTCTGCCTCCTCCAACCTGGCCTTGAACACCTCCAGGAAGGGAGCAGCCACAACCTCCCTGGGCAACCTGTTCCAGTGTCTCACCACCCTCACTGGAAAGAACTTCCTCCTAACATCTAGTTTAAATCTCCCCTCTGCCAGTTTAAACCCATTGCCCCTTGTCCTGTCATTGCAAGACCTTGTCAATAGTCTCTCCCCAGCCTTCCTGTAGGCCCCCTTCAGATACTGGAAGGCTACTATCAGGTCTCCTGGAAGCCTTCTCTTCTCCAAACTGAAGAGCCCCAACTCCCTCAATCTGTCCTCATAGGAGAGCTACTCCAGCCCTCTGATCATCTTCGTGGCCTCCTCTGGACCCACTCCAACACTTCCATGTCCTTCCTGTGCTGAGGGCTCCAGAACTGCACACAGTGCTCCAGGTGGGGTCAAAATGATCATTATGGTCATTATGATCAAAAGCAGAACTGTTGGGTTTTTATCAGATGACTTTCACTTGGTTTAAAAAAATGGATTACTGTATAAAGGCAGTGTTTCTAAGCATCATTTTTGGTAGTTTACATCATCATAACATGTCTCAGGCAAAATGTGTTACATATTTATAAAAGAAAAAAAAAAGACCACTTTGATTCAAACAGGAAAGATTTGTAGATTCAAAGGATAATACAGTTTCTCTTTGCTATCTTGGTTAACTGAGGTACAGGAGAGACATAGATTGGCAAGTTATCATTGCTGCATGGGGCAGAAAGCACTGTGTCACCAAAGGGCTCCATACAGCCAGAATCAGACTCTAGTGCTCTGATCCATCAAGCTGGATGACACCCCCATTGAGTGTTGTAAACTGCATGGATAGCTCAGATAGCTGTTATTCTGAAAATGTATAGGCATTTTAAAAAGCAAACATATTAAAACAATATCCACATGTCTATTAAATGTCATTAATGTGTGATTAAAGAATATCTAATGTTTGTTCACCTCTTATCTTCCTTCTTACCTAATTAGTTGGGCCAAGGGAGTATTAGCCGAGCTCAGCAGGTCAGCAAGATAGGCAGAGGTGGAGTAGCATGCTGGTCTAGATTCTGCCAAGGATGTTCTAGTCAGTGTAAATTTATTGCTACTTAACCTTCTTCCAAGAGTCTCTTATTTTAATATTGTCTTTTTAGGATCTTGAATTTTCTACATAGAATCTCAAGGGTTTATCTTCCTGTGCTTCACTAATTTGGTAATTCTATTTTAAAAGGTCATTCATATTTGTGCAGATTTTCCATATCTAAACTATTTGCATCTGTTTTCTCTTTTGGAATGCCTACTTTTATTTGATTATTTGGTTTACTTACTAGTTAAGTGAAACTTCTTCTTTCTTTTTTTTTTAAATTTATTTTATTTTGGTTTCTACTTTGAGATTTAGCCAGTCTACTTTGAGGTTACTGGTCTATTTTACTAACTTTCTATGGACTTTGAAATACAACTGCATGTGATACAGGTTGAGATTGTCATATTTCTTGAAGATCAACTCCTTCCAGCCTTAGTTCCAATGGAGAAAACTGATTTAGAGAAGAACTTGGGGGGCTGTGTTTGTGTGTGCTTGAAGAACTGTGAACTTTTTAGCCCCTCTAGTAAGAAATCTAATCCCTAAACTGTTTGCTAATTCCCTTACTCATCATTACAGATTCTTTGGTCTTACAGATGTCTCAGAGGGCTGAAATATCACATTCCACAGATACAAAAATGCTGTTTTGTAATTTAATAGTTCCTCCATACTTTGCCTTCCCCACTAGATGTAAGAGGTCGATAATTCTTACAAAGTTTAAATCTATTTCAGGGGGAATTTATTTCAGTAGACTTTCTTCTTTTTATTATTAGTCCACAGCAGCTTAATTTAAGATGTAGAAGCTGAAAGTGCACTTCCTGTAAAAATAAAAGATGAATATCTATAATACATCAAAGCATAGCCATTAATAAAGGAAGCATATGTATTCACATGTACAAAATCCCCCTCTAAATTTTATTTATTTCATATACATGAATGATACATGTTCACAGAGCTGTTATACTGCAGCATGAAACTGTGACAAAAATGTAATATGGTATATTAAAGTAGACCACTGGTATTTACTGAATTTATGCTTGTCTGATTAAAACCAAATCATGCAGGAAGGCTGGGGAAGGATTATTTACAAGGTCCTGCAACGACAGGACAAGGGGCAATGGGTTTAAACTGGCAGAGGGGAGATTTAAACTGGATGTTAGGAGGAAGTTCTTTCCAGTGAGGTTGGTGAGACACTGGCACAGGTTGCCCAGGGAGGTTGTGGCTGCTCCCTCCCTGGAGGTGTTCAAGGCCAGGTTGGAGGAGGCCATGAGTGAACTGTACTAGTGGGAGGTGTCCCTGCCTATGTCAGGGGGTTGGAACTGGATGATCCTTGAGGTCCCTTCCAACCTTACCATTCTATGATTCTATGCACCTTCTCTGAAAGCTTGATTTTATAGCGTTATTCCCTTTGACAATGGTAGAAGTATTCATAGAAAACTGCTTCATAAGGAAAGAATTTTAAAAACAACAGATTATATAAATTAACCACAAAGAAACATACTCTCTCCTACAATGTCTTGCCTTTGCATGGAGAGGAGAACACCTGCATCAATCCTTTGCATAGCTGGAAGAAGGCTGCTTCAGAGCTATACACTAGTCTCACATATCCCACTGAATATGTACTAGTAAAGTATGACACTGCACACAGCCCTTAAGCAATTAAAATTATAGTCTTTATACACTGCAAATTCATCATTATTTTGGGAATTTTCTGGGCTGTGGAAATATCATTCAATTGCACTTACGTAACCTAGAGTTTCTCTCTTTGCATCTGTTCAAGTATAGAATCATAGAATCATAGAATGTTCCAGTACTCACACATTCCAGAGGGGCTATTGTGCTGATTCAGCATGGAAAAATCCGTACACACAACTCCTTTGAATGCTACGTTTTAAACATATTATGACTGATCTTCAATTTTAATATTTGTGAAATGACAGGGATGTACTGGGCCCCATCCTCTTTAACATCTTCAGTGATGATCTGGACAAGGGCATCGAGTCAGTCACCAGCAAATTTGCAGCTGACACCAAGCTGGGGGCTGATGTTGCTGGGTTGGAGGGCAGAAGGGCTCTGCAGCAGGACCTCGAC
>VWZE01005339.1:29115-56454 GCA_013396675.1 Eubucco bourcierii
AATGTTTTCCCATGCCATTAGAAAGAAAGGTCAAGAGAGCTTCAAAAATGCGTCAAGAACTTTAACAAACTCAACAGCCATGAATTTAGGAAAAGTATTTCTTTATGTATTTTCTTATATGGCAGTTACTTCTGATTATGAAAATTAGAATCATAGAATGGTAAGGTTGGAAGGGACCTCAAGGATCATCTAGTTCCAACCCCCTGCCATAGGCAGGGACACCTCCCACTAGAACAGGTTACTCAAGTCCTTTTCCAGCCTGGCCTTGAACACCTCCAGGGAGGGAGCAGCCACAACCTCCCTGGGCAACCCAAATTTTATTTCCAGGAATGTTAATATGGAGTTTCCTTGAGATATTTATTTCCATTTGTTTCCTACTTTTCTTTCTGTGTTTGATTGTTATGTACATTTGTACTGCTATAAACAGGTAGCAGCAAAAAGTTTTATCTAAGTGGAAAAACTGCAAACCTTTCCTTCAGCTGAAGCTCACAGAACTTCTTGAGTCAGGAACTTGCATATGTTGTTTTGTTTTTTAAATAGTGAAAATTAATTACTTATAATAAACAATAAATTGTCTTACTTATTTTTAATACAAGCTGTGGCTGCCCCTCTACCAGATGTGAATTCTACTCTTCCTTCTCCAAATTACTAACATCTAAGTTAATTCTTTTTGTTCTTGGATTTTGTAACAGGGCATTAAAATTGAATTATTCCTTTCAGGATTGTGAACTCTTCTGTCAAAGTGCCAGATCAAAGTAGTTAAGTAATCTTACTCTAATTGCACAAATTTATTATTTCAATAATTCATTTTGGGTTTTGTACATTGAATTATGTCAGCTATTGTAATAGTCTTCATCACTTGGGCATGCAAATTTAACAATACTAAGAGAGGAATATGCCTTTCAGACAACAATCCTCTGCTGGTTTGAGGCTAATTGGAATATTTTAATGGAGAAAATTATATTATAGGCTGTGAAAAGCAGTGGTGATGTCTAGTCACAGGCTTGCTGAGATGTGTAAGAATAAGAACATAAAACAAAGATAAGACACTCGGGCTCAGACACTCTCTGGCTGTCTAGCTTCTTGCCTTCTCTCTGCCAAGTAACCTAGCTAACCACTTTCCTTCTAACCCCCCTGGCCGATCCCCATCTTGCACATGAGCCAAACCCCGGGTTAAGGTATAGGGGTGGGGAGAAGGTGGAAGGGTGGTTGGGAACCCCTCCTTGGGTCTCTGATTTCTGGGAGGGGAGTTGTGTTGCTGTATTACCTTTAACTTGTCTGTTTCTGTAACTATTCCTTTCTATTGTGTATATCTCTGCTTGTACATTGTGCTGAGTTGTAAACAGAGCTTCAGCCCTTAACTTCCAGCTGGTTGAGTCTAGACTGGGTGATTTTTATAAAGTGTGGGAGGCAGGGAACTCCCAAACCACCACAGGAATGCTCAATGCAATTGCTCACTATCTGCTGAGTGATACTTGAGCAGACAGCCATAGGCACAGCTCACCAACTGCCCCAGTTTATATACTGGGTATGCTGTTTTATGGTATGGTTCACATCAGTTTTACAAAGTGTGTGTGGGGGGGAACTTCCAAACCATCACAAATCCAAACCCAGTGCAAAGCACCAATACCTCTATGAAGGAGCATCCTGCCCTGAAACGTAGGAGATATGCAGCATCCATTTCACCATTGGATTTACTGCTTGAAAGAGACACATGGCAAGTATCAAATGCATCAAATTGCATTGTTCAGAGTCTTCCCAAGTAGAATCTGTCTTGAATGATTTCCAGTTTCTCAGGAATAGGCTACTGATTGTGGTAGAAGTGTTTCTGATTTCAATTGTCTCTTCTGAGAAAAACATCCCGGTTTTTGACTAAGGATTACAGGCTCAAACTGCTTGATATAATGGTCATTTCTATACAGGTAACAGTGTTTTGATTGTCAAGGAACTGAAATACTTTGGTTTAATATAGAGAAGTTTAATTCATCTTGAGTAGACCCACAGCTATTCTTCTAAATTGCCTCTGATTTCCTTAGAGTTAATTGTGCAGAAGCATAACATAAATTCAGTTGCTTTTGTCATAGCTCACCATTACTGGAAACCCTCCAATGGATGACAAGTAGTTTTAATGAAGCACCTGACCTTTCACTAAGTCATCTCCAGCCTTATTAGCTCTCATGATAATGACAGGGTTTGAACAGGTATTGTGTTATGTGTTCAGGGAGATGAGCACACAGAGTGCCACATGTGAAAAAAAAAACCAGCACCAATCTCATCACATATAGCATTTCTGGACTGGAAACTTGCAGAACCATGGTTTTGAAGCAACCTTATTTAGTGTATAGGTAAAAAATAGGTAAAATACAGTTTAATTACTATATTATTATTCATATAGATTATACTATAGTATTCATAATATACTTTATTATTATAATTATAATAGTATAGTATAATGTTAATTAATCAATATTAAATTATAACATTATTATTATTATACTGTATTATTATTCATATAGAGTGGTGATCAAGGGCACAATGTCCACCTGGAGACCAGTGGAAAGTGGTGTCCCTCAGGGGTCAGTGCTGGGACCAGTGCTGTTTAACATCTTTGTCAGTGACATATACAGAGGAATGGAGTGCACCCTCAACAAGTTTGCAGATGACACCAAGCTGTGTGGCACAGTCGACTTGCTAGAGGGCAGGGATCCATCCAGAGGGACCTGGACAGGCTGCAGAGGTGGGCCCAGGCCAACCTCATGAAATTCAACAAGGCCAATTGTAAGGTCCTGCACCTGGGTAGGCACAATCCCAAGCACAACTCCAGGCTGGGTGGTGAATGGCTGGAGAGCAGCCCTGAGGAAAAGGACCTTGGAGTCTGGGTTGATGAAAAGCTCAACATGAGCCTGCAGTGTGCACATGCAGCCCAGACAGCAACCGAGTCCTAGGCTGCATCAAGAGCAGCGTGGCCAGCAGGGCAAGGGAGGGGATTCTGCCCCTTTACTCTGCTCTTGTCAGACCCCACCTGGAGTACTGTGTGCAGTTCTGGAGCCCTCAGCACAGGAAGGACATGGAAGTGTTGGAGCGGGTCCAGAGGAGGGCCACAAAGATGATGAGAGGGCTGGAGCAGCTCTGCTATGAGGACAGACTGAGAAAGTTTGGGCTCTGCAGCCTGGAGAAGAGAAGGCTTCCAGGATACCTGAGAGTAGCCTTCCAGTATCTGAAGGGGGCCTACAGGAAGGCTGGGGAGGGACTATTGACAAGGTCTTGCAATGACAGGACAAGGGGCAATGGGTTTAAACTGGTAGAGGGGAGATTTAGACTGGATGTCAGGAGGAAGTTGTTTGCAGTGAGGGTGGTGAGGCACTGGCACAGGTTGCCCAGGGAGGTTGTGGCTGCTCCCTCCCTGGAGGTGTTCAAGGCCAGGTTGGAGGAGGCCTTGAGTGAGCTGTACTAGTGGGAGGTGTCCCTGCCTATGGCAGGGGGTTGGAACTGGATGATCCTTGAGGTCACTTCCAACCTTACCGTTCTATGATTCTATGATTCTATGAAAAGACACCTAACTCATTTACACACATACTGAATACTAAATTATGGAAATAAATTAGAAGTCCACTAAAATTACTTTTTCCAATTGTATGCCATCATCCTCAAGGAATGTAAACAATGGCTACCTATAAAGGCACTCTAAAATTCATTTTTATTTCAGTAGTTCCTAATAATCTTTTAAATCTGATTTATTATATAAGCATGCACTATGCCATTTACAGAAGCACTATGTTTTCCAATAAATCTAGTTAAAGTGAATATAATAGAAAATGAAGGAATGTGGCACCTTCTAATTATGCAGCACTTTGCTAGTCTGAAAGCTAGAACAACGTTAGCAAATCTCTGTGATTTTATGTGTTCTACTGGGAAGTAGCATTGTGAAATGGAAGTTTTTTGAAGTCTATCTCACTTTTTATAGTATTACTTGATCCATGCATATAAAATTACAAGGTCTTGCAATGACAGGACAAGGGGTAATGGGTTTAAACTGGTAGAGGGAAGATTTAGACTAGATGTTGGAAGGAAGTTGTTTGCAGTGAGGGTGGTGAGGCACTGGCACAGGTTGCCCAGGGAGGTTGTGGATGCTCCCTCCCTGGAGGTGTTCAAGGCCAGATTGGAGGAGGCCTTGAGTAACCTGTACTAGTGGGAGGTGTCCCTGCCTATGGCAGGGGGTTGGAACAGGATGATTCTTGACGTCCCTTCCAACCTTACCATTCTATGAAATATATATATTACCAATAAATTTTGGAATCATCAAAATACAGCATGCATACATATATAAACCACATAAGGTTTAAAAAAACCCTCATATAATTTATACATATATGTATGTGCATTCTTACAAATACCTTAGTAAACACAACCCTCATATAATTTATACATATATGCATGTGCATTCTTACAAATACCTTAGTAAACACAAACACACACACATAAATATAAATAAAAAATCCAGGTACTAAGCAGACTATTAACTTACATTTTCCTCTCTTAACAGTAGGGCTGCTCATCTCACAAATCATATTTCTCTGGGAAATGAAAGGTGCACTGCTGACAGCATTTTGTAAGAAATAATGACACACTTTACTACCTGTAAGTGCTGACTGAGTGCTTCTGCTTTTCCTTCCCAAGGTGACTGTAACACAGATTGATGAAAGATTCAGCAAGACTGCAAAGGTTAAAGATGCAGACCCAGAGCTAGAAGGCAGGCATGACACTGATGGAATACAATACAATGACAGTGCCCACATTATTGTCCTAGCCTCTGATAACCACTCTAATATGAAAACTGACTACGGGAGAAGGGAACAAATTAAATCCATTAATCAAGCATATCTGTGCTAAACAGTAGCTCTAAAGAGATGAACAAATGAAAAATTTACTGTTTATTTCCATGCTTGCTGGCACTGGAGAGTAAAATTAATTATAAGGCTGTGGTTAAACTATTAGTTAAGGTTTTTCTTGAGAAAAATATTTATTGCTTTGTCAAAGAACAAATGAACCTCATTAGTGAGATTAGTTTCAGCTGATCATTTTGCATTAGGACAGTCTAATAATATATCCTTTAAAAATACATTGAAGGAAATAACTTCAAAGAACCAGAGCCCATTTTGCATCTCTTCCTGTTAGACTTAAATAGGAAAAAAAAAAAGAAAAGAAAAAAAAAAAGAAAAAAGTATGGTTTGTCACTCAGCTAAAATTCAGCTCTATTTTCTTCACATCACTCCATTAAAGCAGCTGTTAAGTTACTCTCAGGGATTCACAAAAGCGTCTCTCCAGCCAAAAGGTCTCACAACTCAGTCACAAAATTCCACTTCTGAAGAGCATTACCTGAAACCTGGATAGATGTTAAATTAAAACCTCTAAATAATGATTCTTTATAAATAAATTAAGTGATAGTCTGATTGAAACTGTATTAAATTCTTCCAAAACCCTCTGTTGATAACGGGAAGCAAGATACTTGGAAGCTCTCCAACCTACATAGCAAAGAGTAGAGGTTGTTTTCCTATACTGGTCTATCATTCTGCTTGAAGCTCTTATTAAAGTAGTCACTCCATCTTGTAAGGAAAGGAAGCTAGCTCTTTAGGAACTCTTCAGAGCAAATTATTACCTGTAGAAAGAGAAGTCTTGTATCTATCAGAGGAAGCTTTTCAGTACCTCATTTATTCCAAAGTTTCTGATCTCTTTTTCAAAAAGGAAGTTCTTCATGGTGAAAGCCTCTGACTCACAATGGACATTGCTGAAGTGATGGGTTCTTATGATGCAAATGCTTACTGTCCAGAACTGAACTGAAGTCACAAAGATAAAACAGCCAGACAACAAATTGTAATTAGCTTGCTGACTTGATTCCCACTGGAACTCTAGAGGCAAAGAAGTGGCTGCCAAACGCAGTAACTAATGAAGTTTGCTTCCATCGTTTTTATGTCATGTGAGTACCAACCTTGGTGGGTAAACCTATGGGAAGAGTTTACAAAGGTCTTGGTGCATTTGAGAAGTGCTTTCTTCCACAGATGGTTCTCATGTCTCTTACCACAACATAAATCTACTGCTGTTCTTATATAAGACACTGATATTGTGTATTTTCCTCACCAACAATTTTCATAAACCTTGAATATAACCATCTGTTATTTGTGTTCTCTGCTGAAACTGACCAACAGATTATAATGTTACTAAGGGGAGGGAAGAGAAGTTATAATAACAGTACACAGAAAGACATAGATATGACCTGTACTAGTAGGAGGTGTTCCTGCCTATGGCAGGGGGTCGGAACTAGATGATCTTTGAGGTCACTTCCAACCTTACCATTATATGATTCTATGATTCTATGGTTCTATGACCAACACCCTAGGCCTCTTTTCCTCAGAAGTCCAACTAAGAGTAGCTCTATCTCATTATTACTCATGTCCTGATCTATCCAGCAGCATAACTTTGGTATTTCATTGCCAAAACAAACAGACAAAAACTTTAAAGATGAAATTTCATGCAGCTGTGAGTGATTTTCTGTATGTTTCACGATGCACACACCATTAAAAAAAAAATAGTCTGGGGCAGAACTGATAGATCTGTCACGGTGTCATCCATTTTAGGATGTCAGGTAGTGACAGGACTAGTGGGAATGGAAGAAAGCTAGAAATGGTAGATTTTGACTGGATGTTAGGAAGAAGTTCTTCACTGTGAGGTTGGTGAGAGACTGGAAGGGGTTGCCCAGGGAGGTGGTTCAAACCCCATCCCTGGAGATGTTTTAGGTCAGGCTGGATAAAGCTCCAGACAACCTGACCTAGTGTGAGGTGTCCCTGCCCATAGCAGAGGGATTGGAACTTGATGATCCTTGTGGCCCCTTCCAACCCTGACTGATTCTATGATTATCGTCTGTCAAAGTGATTTAGATGGCTTTCTCTTTCTAGAGTATGCTGTCCAATGAAATAGCCACACTTGAAACTTAACTACAACTGCAAATATACATTGAGTACAATAGGGACTGGTGATTCCTGGAGGTAATGATCAAAAGTTTGAAGACTTAACTCTGCCTCTCAGACCCATGTCATATACCTGTAGTTTAAACAAGACAACCTCAGTTAACATTGTTTTAACTTTATTTAACTTCATTTCAGTTACAGATCTATCCAGTCTTAAGCTACATTGGAAGGGGAGAATGTGTTCAATGCAAGTCTCTCATAGTGCTTCAGTGTTTGCCTTTCACAACCCATCTGCGTGGTTAAGTGTCCAGAGGTTATCTTTAACCATATTTCTCTTTTCAGTAATGGCAGGATAAAATCTTTGACTTTATGTCCTTAGCAGGATATGGCTGCATTAGTGTGTATTCCCCATAGTAACATTTGACAGATTGAAGTGTGAATGGTGATATCTGGAAGGTAATGTGGCATGGACCCATGATTCAAAACGTCCCTTCCTCTTGTTCCACTACTGGAACACTTAGCCTCAGTAAAAATTCAATTCATTCTTTGTGGAAACAACACTTTAAAGGTTATCCAGAAGAACCTTCACTTTTACTGCAGTAAATCCTCTGTGAATAATGAGTAACAGGCTACCATAAAAAGACAGTATTTTCTGCAGTGTGTAATCTCTGATGTCTCTGGCCTACAGTTGCACCCATGATTTCAAGTGATAAAATAAACTTCTATTTTTTTCACGACAGATGTGTGATATGTTCTCTAGAGGATACAAACAGTGAGAAAAATTTACAAGTCAAAGTAGGTGAACAGAGAGAATTAGAATAGTATGTATTTGTGAAAAAATGGAAATAATAATTTGGACTACTGATGGTAGCCACAAATGATAAAAAAGCATGCATAAGGTCCTGCACCTGGGTAGGCACAATCCCAAACACAACTCCACGCTGGGTGGTAAATGGCTGAGAGCAACCCTGAGGGTCTGAGTTGATGAAAAGCTCGCCATGAACCTGCAGTGTGCACATGCAGCCCAGACAGGAACCAAGTCCTGGGCTGCATCAAGAGTAGTGTGGGTAGCAGAGCAAGGGAGGGGATTCTGCCCATTTACTCTGCTCTCCTCAGACCCCACCTAGAGTACTGTGTGCAGTTCTGGAGCCCTCAGCTCAGGAAGGACATGGAAGTGTTGGGGTGGGTCCAGAAGAGGCCGTGAAGATGATCAGAGGGCTGCAGCAGCTCTGCTATGAGGACAGACTGAGAGAGTTGGGGTTCTGCAGCCTGGAGAAGAGAAGGTTTTGAGGAGACCTTAGAGTATCCTTCCAGTATCTGAAGGGGGCCTACAGGAAGGCTGGGGAGGGACTATTGACAAGGTCTTGCAATGACAGGACAAGGGGCAATGGGTTTAAACTGGCAGAGGGGAGATTTAGACTGGATGTTAGGAGGAAGTTGTTTGCAGTGAGGGTGGTGAGGCAGTGGCACAGGTTGCCCAGGGAGGTTGTGGCTGCTCCCTCCCTGGAGGTGTTGAAGGCCAGGTTGGATGAGGCCTTGAGTGAGCTGTACTAGTGGGAGGTGTCCCTGCCTATGGCAGGGGATTGGAACTAGATGATCCTTGAGGTCCCTTCCAACCTTACCATTCTATGATTCTATGATTCTATGTTTGGGTTTCGTTGTAAATGATAGGGGGCTGCTGGGGAGAGATGTCTAAGTAAATGAACTATGAAATGGATAGCAGGTGCAATTATATCTACAACATTTCATAGAGTTGAATAGCAGCAAACGATGAATTCACAGAATATCACATAGCTGAATAGAATCAAATTATGGATTCACAGAATATAGGTAGATATTAATAAAATGGGAATAACACATATTTTTAACTCAAGTTTCCTATTGGAATTAAGAAATTATTGAAAAATGGAGAACCTGCAATCATAGGATGTTTGAATTTTGAAGACTAGATTATCAAAATAACTTAGATTTGTTTTAAGATGATCTCTGAAAAGGATCAGCCAGAGGGGTTAGAAGTAGAGCCATTAGTTAGATTATTCAGCAGAGAGGAGAAGGCAAAAAACTAGAGAGACCAAGACTCTCTGAGCCTGTCTTATGTTTTGTGTTCTTATTCTGATCTATGTCGGCAAGAAGCCTATGACTGAAGTAGACATCATCATTGTTTTCTTTTCACAGCCTATAATATAATTTTCTCTGTTAAAAATGTTCCAATTAGCCTCAAACCAGCACAGCCTTTTATAAGGCTTCACATGAGTTTCTCAATACCTGTTTGTTAACTACATAATTTTCTCTTTAAGAGTTTGTGTTTTACATTGGTAAACCATAACCTTCTAGTAAAAGGTCCCAGTGTACTCTGTGCTTATGTGGCCATGGGTTTAAACTGTCAGAGGGGAGATTTAGACTAGATGTTAGGAGGAAGTTCTTTACAATGAGGGTGGTGAGACACTGGAGCGGGGTGCCCAGGGAGGTTGTGGATGCTCCCTCTCTGGAGGTGTTCAAGGCCAGGTTGGATGAGGCTTTGAGTGACCTGTACTAGTGGGAGGTGTCCCTGCCTATGGCAGGGGGTTGGAACTAGATGATCCTTGAGGTCCCTTCCAACCTTACCATTCTATGATTCTATGATCTCCTTATTCAATAGTCAATATCTTCATTAAGAGAACTACATTCGCAAGCACAACAGAGGCCACTGAAAACTGATTATCCCTGCAAAAAGGGATCTGCAAAGTTTGAGGGCACCTACAGGGAAATCAAGAAAACAGAATTACAATATGTTGTTGCTTGCAGAAGATAATATTGCAAACCTCTGCAGGAACTCCTTAGAAAGTAAAGCAATGAGAAGTAATCTATCATAAAATATGGTATTTTCACTTGCATCCTGAGATTTGCTCCTTTGGAAAAAAAAAAAAAATCTATGGTATGATACTCTTGAAAATAAATTTCTGTGAAATGAAATGATCAGAAAAAACATGTGAATACAAACTCTGAACATATACTTGATGCTTAGAAGACAGCATTCTTGTAAACACCATGTACAGCTTTGGATCAGAGCAGCAGGTGCCTTTCACCATAAAATCTGGAATCTGAGAATGTAGTATTGCAAACAGTGAGACAGCAACAGAGGCAGAGAAGGGGTTTCTGAGTGAGGGGAGCCCAAATGAGAAACTAGAGATCTGGCAGGAGCTGGCATCTCTTGCGGGTAAGGACAAGAGGATGATGTGGCTGGTGGTGTTGCCAGTGAAACCACGGGAGATATAAGAGGGTAAAACCAAAAGCAGAGCTCAGACTGCAAATGGTGAGAGTGTTCATCTTCCTGCCCACTAGAACGGGGCCAGCTGAGTGCACAGAGCGAGTGCGCATCAGGGCGCTGCTGGGACACTGCCAACGCAGCACGCAGAAGAGAGCATAGGGGAAGACACAGAGACATCCAGCAAATAAGGAACTCAGCCATGGTCTCAACCCAGCACAAGGACAAGCTCCCATCACTCCGCAGGGTACATGTGGGAACTCAAACAGAGCTCCCACAGAAATATACAGCTGTCCTGTTGACAGGCTGCAGGGAATCTAAGAGTCTCTCACTGGCAGTGAGTGGCACTTATGACAACTGCTGTGTGTTTGGTGGGCAGATAGATGACCTCCTTTGCTGGGTAACAGGGCTGCAAGAGGAAATTGAACAACTGAGGTGTATCAGGGAAGCTGAACAAGAGATATACAGGTGGAGCAAGGCTCTGCCCTAGCATGGGAAAGCTGTGGGAGCATCCCTCAACAACTGTGCAGGACCAGACAGACCCTATATCCTGTTTCTGCAAGACCACAGGCAGTAACCTGGCCGAGAGGAGTGAATGGAGGTAAGTTCGTGGCTGAGGCAACAGACAAACTGCTTCCTTGCCCGCCTCACACCCTCAGGTGCCACTGAAAAATAGATGAGGCTCTGGTTGAGACAGACCAGGCAAATGAAGTTTTGGATGGTGAGCAACCCACACCATAGATATGCCTTCAGTCAAAAAGGCCTACTGACCCTATTACAATATTATCCACAAGAAAAAAAAAAAAAAAAAAAANAAAAAAAAAAAAAAAAAAAAAAAGAGAGTTATATTCATAGGTGTTCACTCCTTGAGTGGAACAGAGGGTCCAGTATGCCATATGGACCTTCCCAACAGGGAGGTGTGTTGTCTTCCCAAAGCTCAGGCAAAGGACATCCCTGGGAATCTTCCTGGTTTAGTATGGCCCTCAGATTACTGTCCCTTACTTATCTCCTATGTGGATGGGCAGCAGGCTGTGACTGATAGTCTAAAAACAATTGAAAGAGAATTTCATGGCCTGGAATGGGTCGTGAGGAATTTAGGGGTGCAGGCTATCTTTTTTGTCTCTTCTCACAATTGCAGGCAGCAACAGTGCACTAATCAGATTAATTCAGCCTGTTCATACACGACTCCTCAGCTGGAACCACTGTAACAATTTTGGCTTCTTTGACAATAGGTTAATATAGAGGACATCAAGCATGCTGGCAACAAGGGGGGAAAGCCTAACCTGAAGGAGAAGAAGGATCTTGGGACAACAGCCAGCAGGGCTCATTAAAAGGGTTTTCTTCCTTTCTCTGTTTCGTTCGCCTTGTTCTCCCTCTCTTTAATAAATAGGCCCAACTTGATATATGGTCCCATTTGTGTCTTAATTTCACTCACAGGAATATTTAAAAGAACTGCATCTCCTTCCTAACTTTTAGACCAAGACAATACCTAATGCCACTTTTCCCTCAGTCTTTAACAGTAAAAATAGTTGTTCTCTAGTCACCCAGACCCTTGACCTGGAAGACAGAGAGATGGGGTAGAAGGAGACATTCACAATCTAAGTGGAGATGGTCGGTGACCTGCTATACCACTGAAACATGCACAAGTCTATGGAGATAGATGAGTTGCACCAAGGGTACTGAAGGAGCTGGCAGATGGACTTGCCAATCCTCTATCATTTACCATGAGTACTGGCTGTCTGGGGAGCTCTCAGTGGACTGGAGAGTAGAAAATGTGACTCTCATTTATAAGAAAGGTCAAAGAGAGGATCTGGGGAATTACAGACCTGTCAGTCTGACCTTGGTGCCAGGGAAGGTCATGGAGAATATCATCTTGAGTGCTATTATCCACCATATACAGGACGATGAGGTGATCTGGCCCAGTCAGCATGGGTTTATAAGGGGCAGGTCCTGCTTACCAAACCTGATCCCCTTCTGTGACAAGATGCCCCACCTAGGGGATGAGAGAAATGTTGTGGGTGTTGCTTGCCTGGACTCCCATAGGACATTTGACATGATGTCTCATGGCATTCTCACCAAAAAAAAAAAAAAAAGGTTGCTCATGGCTTAGACAGGCACATGCTCTGCTGGGTAAAGCACTGGATAGATGGTTAGGTCCAAAGAGGTCACTGGAGTCAGTCACAAGTAGTGTTCCCTGAGGCTCAGTATTTGGACCAGTCAATTTCTGTATCAGTGACTTGGATGAGGGGATCAAAAGCATCTTCAGGAATTTTGCAGAAGACATGAAATTAGGTGTGAGTGTGGATCTGTATGAGGATAGGGAGGCTCTACAGAGGCACCCATAGGCTGAGATCTACAGTGTGAGCTTCAACAATGCCAAATACCAGGCCCTTCACCTGGTCCACACGAACCCCATGCAACACTACAAACCTGGGGAAGAATGGCTAGAGAGATTTGTGGTGGAAAAGTCCCTGGGGGTACTGATTGGCAAGCAGATGAATACAAGCCAGAAGAGTGCCCAGGTGGCTAAGATTACCAATGACATTCTGGCCCGTATTAGAAATAGTGTGGCCAGCAGGACTAGGGAGGTGATTGTCCCTCTCTACTCAGTGCTGGCAAGGCAGCACCTCAAATACTCTGTTCAGTTTTGGACACCACAGTACGGGAAAGACATTGAGGTATCGGAGTGGGGACAAAGAAGGGCAACTAAGTTGGTGAAGGACCTGGAGAACAAATCTGAGGGAACTGGGGCTGTTTAGTATAAAAAAGAGGAGGATGAGGGGAGACACTGTTGCTCTCTACAGTTACGTGAAAGGAGCTTGTAGAGAGGTAGGTGTTCATCTCTTCTCACAAGTAACTTATGGTAGAACAAGAGGGAATGGCCTCAAGTTGTGCCAGAGGAGGTTTAGGAAAAAATGTTTTCACGGAAAGTTTCATCAGGCACCAAATCAGGCTGCCCAAGGAGGTATCACAGTATCACCAAGGTTGGAAGAGACCTCAAAGATCATCAAGTCCAATCCAATACCACAGACCTCAAGACTAGACCATGGCACCAAGTGCCACATCCAACTCGCCTTGAACACCTCCAGGGACGCTGACTCCACCACCTCCCTGGGCAGCCCATTCCAGCAGCCAATGACTCTCTCAGTCAAGAACTTTCTCCCCACCTCCAGCCTAAACTTCCCCTGGCACAGCTTGAGACTGTGTCTTCTTGTTCTGGTGCTGCTTGCCTCAGAGAAGAAAGGAACCTCCTCCCCCTTCAGGTAGTTGTAGACAGCAAGAAGGTCTCCCCTGAGCCTCCTCTTCTGCAGGCTAAACAATCCCAGCTCCCTCAGCCTCTCTTCATAGGGCTTGTGCTCGAGGCCTCTCACCAATCTCGTTGCCCTTTTAAACACATCCCTGGATGTGTTTAAAAGCCATACAGGTCTGCTGCTTGGGGGCAGAGTGTAGTGTGGTGGAGTGGGTGAAATGGCTGGACTTGATGATCTCAGAGATTCTTCCCAGTCTGGATAATTCTATGATTAAAAGTTCTTTAAAAGAATACAGTATTTCATTGCCATGTTGTAAGTAGTCAAAAAAGACAAAAAACTTCTTGTCCTTTCACTTAAAGTATTGTTAATGATTTACCTTGATAAAATTGTAAAATAATGCAACTCAAAATTCAGGTATGAAAGAAAATAAAATGTTTGAAATTGCACTGCACGATCTTAGAATAAAATGCTTAGAAATAACTACCTTATTTTTGGAAGTAATCATTTAGCATTTTCAGAGCACATTCAGATTTGTCTTTTTACCAGTTGTTGTATCCTTCCTGAAGTAAGTAAGGAACAGAAGTTTTCCCTTGAAGAAAACAAACCAGACCAAAGCAAAATAAACACCCCAATAAACTGCTGAACTGTAAATTATTAACCCTGAATTAGTAAGTGCCTTCCTGGATTATTTTTAGAATAGATTCTTCGTATATGCGTGTATTTACACAGACTGTGGGAGCTGTTTGGTAGTCTAAGACTGTTCCATAAGCGCTTAGGCTAACCAAGATGTTCCTAAGTGTGCAAAGATAGAGTGGGTGGTGTCCCAGTATGAATTAGAACAGAATTAATTCTGTTCAGTGATGTTAATTTTCAGCTCAGTCTTTTCTAAGTAACTGCACTTTCAGGAAGTAATGGTATGTTTTCACAGTGTCTGCTCCTAATACTGATAAGGCTTCATGTTTATACTTAGTACCAAGTACTGCTGTGCAGACCAGGGTCTCTGCTATATCTTGTTTACTCTGTTGGGGGTGTAGAAAGTAAGATGCTGCAACTGCAGGGAGGAGTAAATAGGGCAGATGTCCCTAAACTGATCAACAAGTTATTGCATTCCATATACATCATATTTAGTATAAAGCTGAGGGATAGCAAGTGTCAGCTTTTCTTTTTCAATGGTTAGTGTTCAAGGGGCACTTGTCCATTCTGCCTGTGATTCCCATCTGTATATTCCTTAATCCAGATCTGGTATCCATATCCAGGATCCAGCTCACATCCACCACTGAGTCCAGTCTGGGATCTACCACAGCATAAGTGGTGACAGTGACTAATTGCTATCAAGCAGGTTGGGTTCAATAGTGGTTTTGTGTATATTTTAATATATTTTGTTATTATTATTTTCATTAAAGCTGGTTTGGTTTTCCTTTCAATTCATGAGTCTCCCTTATTCCCTTTCTCTTCTTCTTGGGAAAGGGAGACAAGCTAATAGACCATGTCTCACTCTTTTAGTCCAACCCTAACCCTTGACAGATGGAGTGCCCAGCTAACATCAAAAGGCTGGATAGGACCCAATAATAAACTTATGTCATGACAGCAAGGAAGGAGATGAGATCATATGTTATCTGAAGACAAAAAAGCAAATATAAACAAAGAAATCTGACAACTATTTCTAATGTTGTCACAACTAGTTAGACACAAGTAAATGTATTACAAACATAAATACCTTGTTCTAAGAATCCATTTCTGTGTAAAAGAAAAAAGCAATGACTTCAGAAATTGGAGAACTGCAACACAGATCTTGAAAGTACAGGACATGGACAACTGTGTATGGCTGTTAAGTACTGGTGGCCACTTACAGATCCACCTGGATACAAACAAGACCCAGGGCATAGCAACAACAACAAAAAAATAAATTAAACAAGGCTTTTAAAGTCTTACTTTGTTCAGAAGAATACTGAGCAACAAAGAAAAATATTGAGCAACATGTCTTCTCAGGGAAAGCTTGAATCTTGAGGGATAATAAAGAAGAGCAGGAACTTCTGCTCAAATAGCCTATTCTGTAAAATAACAAAGAAGTGTGTGCCAATGCTGTGAAACTTGTGCATATCTAATAACATTGGCTGATCTTTAGACTGAATTCATAGTGAAAACAACTAGTTGGGCTGGCATTCCACTTTGGCATCTGGCAGGCAGAACTGACCACTTTGTTATCACTTACCACTACATAGAATCACAGAATAGTAGAATGGTAAGGTTGGAAGGGACCTCAAGGATCATCTAGTTCCAACCCCCTGCCATAGGCAGGGACACCTCCCACTAGTACAGGTCACCCAAGGCCTCGTCTAACACCTGAACACCTCCAGGGAGGGAGCATCCACAACCTCCCTGGGCAACCTGTGCCAGTGCCTCACCACCCTCACTGGAAAGAACTTCCTCCTAACATCCAGTCTAAATCTCCCCTCTGCCAATTTAAACCCATTGCCCCTTGTCCTGTCATTGCAAGACCTTGTCAATAGTCCCTCCCCAGCCTCCCTGTAGGCCCCCTTCAGATGCTGGAAGGCTATTATCAGGTCTCCTCTAAGCCTTCTCTTCTCCAGGCTGCAGAACCCCAACTCTCTCAGCCTGTCCTCATAGGAGAGCTGCTCCAGCCCTCTGATCATCCTTGTGGCCCTCCTCTGGACCTGCTCCAACACTTCCATGTCCTTCCTGTGCTGAGGGTTCCACACAGTACTCCAGGCGGAGTCTGAGAAGAGCAGAGTAAAGGGATAAGCAAGTACTATTTTTATTGCCAGTGAAGGAGAATTATATTTTTATTGCCTGTGCTTGGTCTGATAGCCTGCTCTTGAACATTGTTTTTCGCTGTGTGTGCAACAGTGAATCATCTCTACCCACCAACACAAACAGTATTATTTTGTCTGGGTCATGTGAATGGTAGGTGGGAGTCTTTATCTCAGCTTTTGATTCATAGATGGAGGCAAAAAGATACTATGAATTTAATAAGGTAGGTAATGAAAGCAGAATGCCAGTACTGACTTTCACTGGACAGTTTAGTGCAATCCTTACTTCTTACATTTTTAACTTTTCAAATAAATTAAATAAATTCTTCACTTTGAATACTAGTTAGATTTTAACAGCCAAAAGATGATATGATGTCCATGTATTTAAATAACTCCAAGCTCTTCTTGCTCCAAGTATTATTTCTGTAATTGCTTGAGGCACTTCTCTTAGAAACAGGAAAGAGTTTGGGTACCAGCACTCTAGATTAATACTTCTTAGTGATGTAAGGCAGCTATGGCTGCCTCATCTCTAATTCAAAATAAGTCACTACACCTTCTCATGATTTCGAAGTACAAACCTTCCAATCTGGAGCTGAGATGTATTTATTCTTCAAACGACATTCAGAACAGCCTGTCTCTCTTCTGTCTTTACCAGCCTGAGCTCAGTGACACTAAGCTCTTTGTCAACAGTGTGTCCTGACTGAATCTCTAGGAAGTAAAATGAAGGAAACAGAAAATAAAATCTGCCTACGTGGGTAGGTGGCAAGAACAGCATGCTGCTTTGTTAGTGTCATCTATTTTGGTTTAGACAAATGCACTGGCTTGAGGCTAATTGGAATATTTTAATAGAGAAAATTACACTATAGGCTGTGAAAGGAAAACATCATGATGTCTATTTTACTCATAGGCTTGCTGAGATTGTTTTGGGAAAAATAACCAAAACATAGATAAGGCATTCTCAGTCTCTCTCTCTCTCTGGGGGAACAGTGTGTCGGACACTGTATGCTGATTAATCTTTACTAACCACTTTTCTTCTAACCCCCCTGGCCGATCATCCTAATTCACCTTGTGCATAAGGCAAACCTTGGGTTAAGGTACAGGGGTGGGGAGAAGGTGGAAGGGTGATTGGGAACCCCTCCTAGGGTCTCTGATTTCTGGGAGGGGGATTGTGTTTCTGTATTACCTTGAACAAGTATATTTCTGTAAATATTCCTCTTGGAACATTGTGCTGAGCTGTAAATATAGCTTCTTTGTGAGAACAAAATAATGTGGAGAGAAAGCATTTTTCTGTAGAATATTGTGTAGAATCATGTTAAGGCTATAGGACATTTGGTCTAGATCCTGACACTGAAGAACTCTTCTTTACAGTACATTTCCCACTGATTGCTCCCATGATAAAAAACACCTCAACAATGAATTTGATATATCTCCTGCTAGATTACTTTACACTATATAAATATAAAATAATATAAAAGAGTATTTCCCTCCTAATAACTTTGAACAAGCTCAATTTCAAGTCTAGCTCAGTATTTCTTCTAATCCCAAATGATGTTTCTGAATGTATCTTCCCCTCTCTTAAAAAGGGAGGAAAATCTGTAAATATTTGAAAGTCATTATGT
The DNA here is from genome assembly GCA_013396675.1 of Eubucco bourcierii. Taxonomy (NCBI): domain Eukaryota; kingdom Metazoa; phylum Chordata; class Aves; order Piciformes; family Ramphastidae; genus Eubucco; species Eubucco bourcierii. The sequence goes on from VWZE01005339.1 coordinate 46,963, forward strand.
TCTTCCATTGCTAATCATTCCATAAAATTACAATAGGTTTTTTTTTTTTCCTTTGCTTTGCTAAAGTTAATTGTCCCTTCCATACTAATGAATACTGTGTCCAGTTCTGGGCCCCTCAATTTAAGAAGGGCATTGAGGTACTTGAATATGTCCAGAGAAGGGTAATGAGGCTGGGGAGAGGCCTCGAGCACAAGCTCTATGAAGAGAGGCTGAGGGAGCTGAGATTGTTTAGTCTGGAGAAGAGGAGGCTCAGGGGAGACCTTCTTGCTGTCTACAACTACCTGAAGGGTGGTTGTAGCTAGGAGGAGGTTGCTTTCTTCTCTCAGGCAACCAACACTAGAACAAGAGGACACAGTCTCAAGCTGTGCCAGGGGAAGTTTAGGCTGGAGGTGAGGAGAAAGTTCTTCACTGAGAGAGTCATTGGCTGCTGGAATGGGCTGCCCAGGGAGGTGGTGGAGTCACTGTCCCTGGAGGTGTTCAAGGCGAGTTTGGAGGTGGCACTTGGTGCCATGGTCTGGTCTTGAGGTCTGTGGTATTGGGTTGGACTGGATGATCTTTGAGGTCTCTTCCAACCTTGGTGATACTGTGATACTGTGAATTAAGAAATAGACAAAGAAGGAAAATGGTTTTGAAGTGTTGATGGAAAAAATTTACATCATATCATTTTTAGAACTGAAGACCCTTCATTTCCCTGATTTTTCTGGGTTACCCACTCCCCATGCCACATAAAAACAGAATCATAGAATTGTTTAGTCTGGAAAAGACCTTTAAGATTATTGAGTCCAATCATTTACTGTAGCTAAACCATGTCTCCAATCACCATGCCTATATATCTTTTAAATACCAGTGACTACCATCCATGATGAAGATTCAACCAATTGCCTGGGCTTGCAAACCCTGTCAGTGGAGAACTTTTTCTTGATGTCCAAACTTAACCTCCTCTGGTACAACATGAGACTGTTTCTTCTTGTGCTGTTACTTGTAATGTGTAAGCAAGTCCTTCAGGTCCCATATTGGAGGCTCCTCACAATCTGCATTCTGTTGCTTATTCCTGGGATACAAAGACTTGATTATTGCATTGCTAATCCAGTGTCATTTGAGATAACTTTGATAATGTGAGATCCACAACACATTCTCTCCAAGACACTGCAAAAAAAACCAAGTGGGTACTCAAAGTGACAACAGAAAAAAAACAACTTTCCAACATCCAGTACTAGCATGCTGGACTAAGATTAGGTTTTGCATAAATAGTGCTCCCCTTTTATATTATGGAAAGATGGAGACTGATCAAAAAAGTACTTACTTTGGAATGATAAGATTTTGAAAATCGGAATTTTCAAGAATGAATCTCTTATCTAAATCACAAAACTTTATAATCAGCCTAAAAAGAAAAAAAATTACTTTTGCATTTGCTTTATAAATTTGAGTTACATACTGGAAGTACTGCAAGATTCTTTCATAAGAGATGAAGCAAGACCTTGGAAATTGGGATTTTGAAAACCTCTTTATCTTTTATCAGATGTTAGTGAGTCATTCCTTTCCTAAGTCCCTAAGAAAGAGGGTTTTTTCCCATCCTATATTCCAGAAAGAAGTTGGAGCTAATCAATAGGGACAACCCAGGTATGCCTTTCCTGTCATCCTTTCATTTCTTTAGCTTTGTATTTTCATACATATACATACCTAGATAATTATAAAATCTTGGAGATCTGTAGCTGAGGTACAAGTCATGTGAGTAGAAGTGACATATTCTCTCTTCTGATCTATAAAATCCAACTTACTAAGCTCCATGTTTAGAAATGTATGAGGAGAAAGAACACATCTTCTGTCACTGTGGCTTAAAATGTATATTTTTAACCAAACCTTGTTTGTAACTCAGGCATGGGTATGTCAGGCTTGCACCTTAATTTCACAACATGAAAATCTAGAAGAACAAATCTTGATCCTCTGGACAGAGATACTGTTAATCTCTGTTCTCTGGACCTTGACACCTAGGCACCCTCTTTTGGTCACATTCCAAAACAGGATACAGGACTAACTGGATTGATTCAATGGAAGCCACTGTTACAGTTCAAAATCATTCTAACACATGGCCAGTTTTATTTCACATATACAGAGAGATTTTTACAGAATGTCATACTTTTTTTATTTTTTTTTACTTTTTTTTTTTTTAAAGATCACTAATAAAGCACACATTGTTCTTCATCTTTTCTGTAGCTTTATCTTCTTACAAAAACCACTTCAGAAAGAAGTAGATATAGTGACCTAGGCAAAGCACATCAGCCTGCAAGCTCAAAATAAGAGAACAGTCTTTAAGAACAGTCTTACACTTCCAGTGAAGTTCTCAAAACCAAGACAAAAAGCCATAATCCATGTCACTAAAAACTAGAGTTTTCTCCCTTAATCTGTATTTGGAAGGAGACATGCAAAATACATCTTGGCAGAACAGCTGATACAATTCCATGGATATTTCTCTTACCAATACCAAAAATTTAGATGATGTTTTAGAAAGCTAAGATTTACCATAGAATCATAGAATGGTAAGGTTGGAAGGGACCTCAAGGATCATCTAGTTCCAATACCCTGCCATAGGCAGGGACACCTCCCACTAGGACAGGTTACTCAAGGCCTCCCCCAACCCGGCCTTGAAAACCTCCAGGGAGGGAGCAGCCACAACCTCCCTGGGCAACCTGTGCCAGTGCCTCACCACCCTCACTGCAAACAACTTCCTCCTAACATCCAGTCTAAATCTCCCCTCTGCCAGTTTAAACCCATTGCCCCTTGTCCTGTCATTGCAAGACATTGTCAATAGTCCCTCCCCAACCTTCCTGTAGGCCCCCTTCAGATACTTGAAGGATACTATCAGGTCCCCTTGAAACCTTCTCTTCTCCATGCTGAAGAGCCCCAACTCTCTCAGTCAGTCCTCATAGCAGAGCTGCTCCAGCCCTCTGATCNGACTCGGTTGGCTGTCTGGGCTGCATGTGCACACTGCAGGCTCATGTTGAGCTTTTCATCAACCCAGACTCCAAGGTCCTTTTCCTCAGGGCTGCTCTCCAGCCATTCACCACCCAGCCTGGAGTTGTGCTTGGGATTGTGCCTACCCAGGTACAGGACCTTACAATTGGCCTTGTTGAATTTCATGAGGTTGGCCTGGGCCCAACTCTCCAGCCTGTCCAGGTCCCTCTGGATGGTATCCCTGCCCTCTAGCAAGTCAACTGTGCCACACAGCTTGGTGTCATCTGCAAACTTGCTGAGGGTGCACTGATTCCTCTGTCCATGTCACTGACAAAGATGTTAAACAGCACTGGTCCCAGCATTGACCCCTGAGGGACACCACTTGTCACTGGTCTCCAGATAGACATTGTGCCCTTGATCACCACTCTCTGTGGTATTTTTGAGTAATAATCCACATAGTCTCCCAATATCCATGGAGTATCACATCATACTCATTTAACTACAACGTGACAGCTGCTGTAGCCAAATGAGCATATGATCACACAAATGACAGATTGTCACTGCCTACAGAATCAACATTATTGAGATAATAATAATTGCTATACTACCTCATTTCACATTTAATTTAAACTTTTATGTTTAAAGATTTACATTTCTCATTCTAATATGTTGTTTAGTAAATCAACTGCAGCCTAAATTCAGGATCAGAACCTAGCAGATCTGTGAGTTTCGAAGGTCCTCTTAGCCCAGTATACAAGTTCCTTGAGAGTGCACAACAGAGGATGTCTGGAGAAGCATTCAGGGCCAGAGCACTCAAACTGTGCTGGATACTCTGGTAGCTTCCAGTTTTCTACAGTTCATGGACCTTCTGAGACAGACTGAATATTAAATATCGGTATTTAATCTTTGTGAACATCCCTGTGTTTAAAATAGTTATATTTGATAGCCCCAAATTGCTTTTTTATTTCATCAATATTTGTGATCATTTTAGAACTAGTCTAGTGCCACAATATCCTATGGCAGTGTGACCTACTCTTTATCTACATGTTACGTGGATAAACAACTGCTTTGTTCCATTTAACAATCATTCCCTCTTTTTTTTTTTTTTAATGGCAACATAATTCATTTTGTTTATCACAGTGCTGGCTTCATGGTCTTCTGTTATATATCCTGCTTCAGTCCTCTTTTTTTCAGCCTGAAGAGTTCTTGTCTACGAGAACTATGATGATCCTTGAGGTCCCTTCCAACCTTACCATTTTATGATTCTATGATTATTCTTCATACAGAAACCATTTCATAACTCTGTTGATTTCCCTTCCATATTTTTTAGTTCTATTACTCCATTTTTAGATAAATAATCTTGAGAGCAAAAGTTAATCTTAAGGATAAGGTATTTGACTAGGGTCTTGGAAAGAAGGATTATATTCCTCTTCATGTCACAATTCTTATGCAATACTCAGTCTTCTTGTCTGTTTAATTTTGAGTAACCATTCACTTCTAAATGAAAATATTCTTCAGAAAGAGAAAACCTTCTGCTTTTAGCATGTAGAATACAACCACTACAAGATAATCTGGTTTGGAATTATGCTTGAATAACACTGTGGTATGTGGTTATCCTGTGTCTTTTTAAAATTAATTGAGCCTCTCCTATATTTGCAGCAGACCTCTAATGATGCTCAAAGTGTTTCTGGGTACCTCATTTCTCCAATGTTTATCTCAAAAAAGCTTTAGAAAAAGAAACAGTTTACAATGGCTTTGTACTTTGCCCAGAAAATCATGCATTTGAAATCATTGCCACATTGACCTCATCAGTGTTTATAAATATGTAAAGGGTGAGTGCCAGGAGGCTGGAGCCAGGCTCTGTTGGGTGATGCCTTATGACAGGACAAGGAGCAATGGGGGGAAGCTGAGGCACAGGAAGTTTCATTTAAACACGAGGAGGAATTTTTTTTTCACTGTGAGGGTGACAGAATGCTGGAACAGGCTGTCCAGTGGAGTTGTGAAGTCTCCCTCTCTGGAGATATTCAAAACCCACCTGGATACATTCCTGTGTGATTTGGTATAGGTGATCCTACTGTGGCAAGGGGGTTGGACTAGATGATCTTTCAAGGTCCCTTCCAGCCCCTGGTATTCTGTGATTCTGTGACTTATGGCTATTACTCTGATTCCTTTGTTTAACATGCAGTTGAAGTCACTGTGCCAGACATTGTGGAACACTGATGGCAATATTGCACCTTCATGAAGAGCTGCATTTAAGTGGTTTTGAGCCCTTCTTTTTTTCTTTCTTCTTTTTTTTTTCTTTTTTCTAAACAGAAGCTTTTCAGAAGCTGAGTTTCCAAACTAAATAATTCCAAACTATGAGTAAACTTCAAACACAACAAAAATTCAATTATCTGGATGATTAAGTAAGTCAAAATAAACTCATCTCCCACTTAGATCATATATGCCTGAGTATTACAAAAGTGTAAAAACCAGACAAACAAAACAGTTCTCAATTTCCATGTTGCAGGTGAAATGCTTTTATGAGCAAGAAGAGCCCAGTATGATCAGCAAGTCAGCTCTATCCACAGAAGCAACATGATATTAATGCATTAAAAATGCCAGCAATTTTGGGCAAGAAGGAAAAGGAAAAGTTCATAGCAGCATCTTCAAGGATAACTGCTCTGCTCACATACTCACTTCAACCTCACATCAGAGTGCCATAGTTTAACCATTCTATTTTCCTGGGTTGCATTTAATTTGATTTTCCACTTGGGAAATGACTGCACTTAATCGATCCCTGTAAACCCATCTCAGTGGAAGAAGTGAGCTCTCCAAAATTCATCAGGGAAAAGCTAATAAACCTATTAGACCCAAACATCTCTCAGACGTGGCCCAGTAGAGTTTTATTTCATTTTGAAATGAAAGATAGTGAAGCAAGGCCTATTTGATGAAAGGTATAAATAAATAAAATACTAAGGATGACTGGTTATAAAACTAGAGAAAATAAATCTTAAAATATATATACATGTACCCTTATATAAAGTAAAAGTTTGTGGTGCAGCACACAATACAAATGAACTGCACTAAGCCGAGGATATTGTTATCAATTCTTTCTATGCAATGAAACAAAAAATAACCTACATGAATGAATAACTACTTGAAAAATTCCAGTATTTTCCTTGACTTACTCTAAGATAAACCAGACAGGGAAGATTTCAAGATTATACCATTTGCAAATGTTGCAGATGTTATTTACTATTTTCAGGTATATTATTATAGAATCATAGAATCATAGAATGGTAAGGTTGGAAGGGACCTCAAGGATCACCTAGTTCCAACCCCCTGCCATAGGCAGGGACACCTCTCACTGGTACAGCTCACTCAAGATCTCGTCCAACCTGGCCTTGAACACCTCCACCTCCCTGGGCAACCTGTGCCAGTGCCTCACCACTTTCACTGCAAACAACTTCCTCCTAACATCCAGTCTAAATCTCCCCTCTGCCAGTTTAAACCCATTGCCCCTTGTCCTGTCATTGCAAGACCTTGTCAATAGTCCCTCCCCAGCCTTCCTGTAGGCCCCCTTCAGATACTGGAAGGCTACTATCAGGTCCCCTCGAAGCCTTCTCTTCTCCAGGCTGAAGAACCCCAACTCTCTCAGCCTGTCCTCACAGCAGAGCTCCTCCAGCCCTCTGATCATCTTCGTGGCCCTCCTCTGGACCCACTCCAACACTTCCATGTCCTTCCTGTGCTGAGGGCTCCAGAACTGCACACAGTACTCCAGGTGGGGTCTGACAAGAGCAGAGTAAAGGGGTAGAATCCCCTCCCTTGCCCTGCTGGCCACACTGCTCTTGATGAAGCCCAGGACTCGGTTGGCTGTCTGAGCACTGTAAATATCAGTAACAGTCATATTTGTCATTATATTTAGTTGGGGTTTTTTTGTGTTTTTTTTAACTCAGACTTTTATTTTTAGGAATAAATGTGTTTAGGCATAGAAAAGGTAATTTTCAGAAGGAATCTTCCTGACAATACGCATGGCTTATGTATGAAGAAATGATGTTTATGCAATTCCATCAGTTTTACAAATTCTGTTTAAAATTACTACTGCTCAAATTAAACTTTGCTTTTGTCTACACTACCGTTTCATGTGTCCAGATACAAGAAAATGAACTTCTGTTTATATAAAGATGACTGCACAAACACTGAGGTCTTCAGTTAGCTGAAGATCTTCCCTGTAAGATTCTACACAGAGAGCTGTGTATCACATATTTGATCTTCAATACAAAACTTATTCAAAATCACTTTATTCCACCAAGATTGTGTTTTATTACTTAACTGATCACTACAAACATACCTGTTCTGTTTCCGAACCAAATTTGCAGACATGAATACTCTTAAAAGTTCTTGGAGAAAATAAGTAGTGGTTATGTAGTAAAATCCTAAACCAGAAAAGCCTCTCACCCTCGTCAAGACATACATGTTTCACACAGGATTTCTTTCTCCACTGGTTGCCAGGAGCTAATAAGCAATCGAGTTCATGTCCTCTCCTCTAATCCTTGAATCTTTACAGCCTACAAAACACATTTTGCTTTGCAATAAACAACAGGCTGTGGGGTTAGCTGCTTTCTGAGCCTACTTTACAGAGGATCTTAAAGTAAACTGAGATAGCATCTCAATTCCTTTACAGATTCTTCCAAAGGATTCCTGCTTTTTCTTTGTTTGTTTGTTTTTTTTCCCCTGTGAAACAGTACAGCTGGCTCATAAAACAAAATTCTAATTCTAACTCATTTACCTTGCTGTGAATTCCACTCCTTACCTGCATCTGGAGTTACCTACATCTGAAAGTGTCCCACACCTATTTGTTCATGAGTGGGACTTCCAAAGGCACCTTCCAGATCATCTGCTCTACTTAACCACTACTAATCTTAGAATCATAGAATAGTAAGGTTGGAAGTGACCTCAAGGATCATTTAGTTCCAACTCCCTGCCATAGGCAGGGACACCTCCCACTAGTACAGGTCACTCAAGGCCTCCTCCAACCTGGCCTTGAACACCTCCAGGGAGGGAGCAGCCACAACCTCCCTGGGCAATCTGTTCCAGTGCCTCACCGCCCTCACTGCAAACAACTTCTTCCTAACATCCAGTTTCAATCTCCCCTCTCCTATTTCAAACCCATTGCCTCTGGTCCTGTCATTGCAAGACCTTGGCAATAATCCCTCCCCAGCCTTCCTGTAGGACCCCTTTAGGTACTGGAAGGCTACTCCAAGGTCTTCTCAAAGCCTTCTCTTCTCCAGGTTGAAGAGCCCCAACTCTCTCAGCCTGTCCTCATGGCAGAGCTGCTCCAGCCCTCTGAGCATCTTCGTGGCCTCCTCTGGATCCGCCCCAACAGTTCCATGTCCTTCCTGTGCTGGGGGCTCCAGAACTGCACACAGTACTCCAATTCACCTCCCTTAGAGCAGAAATGGAGGGATTCACCTTTGATGAGACATTGTACATTCAAGATCTACATCAGTGTCAGTAAGGTGGTGCTTAAATAATTTTTGACTTTGAATGTGTACTATTAAACATGGAATGTGTTTTAAATTAGAACTATAGAACACTAATTCTTTATTTCAGAAAACCTATGATAAAAGACCTTCTCATGTGAGTGGAAAGAAAACCAAACTAAAAACATCTCAAGTTGCCAGAACCCATGCAAGGTATAGGATATTTAATTTTAAATAATACTCAGAAAAGACAGGTTGGAAATTGGTCATATAAATAGGTAGAGTACATTTATACCTTCAGTTCACATATTTCATCTGTCTTGTTCTCATTAATCAGAGTAAAATTTCTAAAATATTAACCAATTTATGAAGTCACCCCAGGAGCACACCCTTGTACCTTTCCTTCTTTACATTATTTTTAAACAGTGATTTATTTAAAGGAATGACTGGCAAGGTTAATGACACAAAGGAAGTATTTTTAGAAGGGTATTGGATTGGATTTTTTAATATTGCCATTATTAATTACCACACTTTCACTGGTGCAAGGTTTTCCACTATACCTTAATCTAGTTTTTCGGGGGGTATTATAAAATTTAAGAGCCCATTCATGCATATATTTCAAGCAGTTCCTGTTTCAATGCATATTTTTCAAGCAGTTACTGTTCCTTTTTGGAATAGAAATTAGAGTTTTTGATAGAAACTAGAATTTAACTGCAATGTCTCTATTAACTGTTCCTCGGTAATGTTGATGATATTTTGTCACATGGATGAAGTTGCTGTAGTACAGTTTATGCCTTGCTATACGTATTTATGTAACAAACCAAATTCAGTGGGTTTTTTCTCTATAAAAAACTCAAAGTGAACAGGAAAAATAAAGCATATGCCTTACAGACGTTCCTAAATGAGAATTACAGAGCAGCCAGTCTCAACTCTGTGCCTGGTAAGATCATGGAGCAGATCCTGCTGAAAGCTCTGCTAAGGTAAATGGAAAACAAACCAGAGGTGATTGGTGGGAACCAGCATGGCTTCACCAAGGGCAGGTCTTGCCTGACAAATTTAGTGGCTTTCTATGAAG